>CM041778.1:359198596-359335722 GCA_023374045.1 Limonium bicolor | reverse complement strand
CAAAAAATCAGAACACCAAACAATATAGTGATAAACTGCCGAGCCCAAATGAGATGACAACAAAACTGAATGGATAAGTAATCAGTCCGGACTTTGTGCATCTGTAACAGTTGGACCAGACGATGGTTCTTGAACTGAACCCAAAGGAGAAACAACAAAAACAACAAAACGTGAGTTGAAGGTGAGTTGGTATATACAGGATGCTAACATACTGAATACCATATCATTGAGGAAATAGAAATTCTTCAAACTAAGACACCGGCAAAAATGTATTGAAGTGCGTTAGTGAAATACCCCTAACCTTAAAAACTTAATTAAATGTATTAATGATCTAAGATGGTTAATAAACATCTAAATACCATTGGGGAACAATCTAAAAGATCTCAACAAGGCAAAACATGCTTTAAGATCGGTAAGGCCAAAAATGAGCTTTGAGACACCATAAAGATTGTATGACCTCAAATAGGATCCAAAGTGGATTCCTAAGTATTATAATGAAGTAAGGAACACAACAAAACTGTTCTCGAAGGAAACTAAGCTCAGAAACACCCTGTGACACAAAATGTGCACTAAAACACCTTAAAGCACGTTTTTGTGTATGAGCTCAAAGATAATGACTTTTTGTCATTTTAAAGACTGGAGTATGTCATTTAAATCATTAATTTGACATGATGGACTATATTATAAAGTCTAAATCAAAGTTTGAAAATAAAAATCAAAATATGACATTTATTTGTGAATAGTAGCCCAAATAGTGCATTTTTAAGCAAATTGACCAAGTTTGGTCAATGGTCAATTAATTGACCATTCTTATCCTTTGGCTGTCGGCAGGCAAGGAGGAGGGAAGACAGCTCACACAGCATTAATGCTAAATATCTTCCTAATTTGATGAATCACCATTTACTATTCCTTTTTATAACATTTTACTTCTTTAAACACATTACCTTGCATTCTCTTGCCTCTTGTCCCATTCCAGCTGAGCCATCAGCTCTTCCAAACCCTCTCAAGCTGTGTTCTTGAGTATGGAAGACAAATCAATCTCTTAAGCACCTAAGGTAATGGTTTAAGGCATATTTTAGCTCTTTTTCTTCATCTCTTCAATACCTACACTTGGAGCTCATAACCTATCAGTTTCCATGGCTCATTCTCAGTGTTTTAAGGCTTGAACAAACACCAATCTGGGCTGAAGCAAGTCTGGGACCAAGGTTGTTCAAATCTACATTATAAGGTAAAAAACAAACCTTAAGGATCTCTACTCTCATCCGGTTTGTTCCTTCTGATTTTTATGAGTTTATTCACTCATAATCTTCATATTTACATGCTCATTCAGTTGGTTAACCATTTGGAGCAAGGGTGGCCGAAAATTCAAAGGAAATACCATTTTTTAAGGCATTTTGTCAAGGTAAAACCTATTACCATGGCAGCTTGTGTTGTTTAGCTATTTCCTATTTATATGGTGAATTTAACACCATGTGGTGTGTTTAATTCAGGCCGAAATCCTTTGGAAACCTTGCATTTTAAGGTGATTTTTGCTTGTGTGAATTAATATGCTTGAGTTGTGTATTAATGCCGCTTTATTATTATTACTGTTGCACGATAACAGTACCGTTCGTATATATGAACATATTATAAAACGAACTAGCGGCAATGATGCTATCTGATATGTGTAAGATAAGGAACGTAAGTAAAACGTCGTAGCATTAGGATGATAAGATATATATATTATCCGAGACTTATATACGGAGCATTGGCCTCTTTAACGCCGCTTCTCGTATCTACACTGGATCCCGAGTCGACATACTCATGATTGGACTAACGGCCTTAGTCTGCTGTGTTAGGAAAAAAATAGTAAAACGATGCAATGGTATAGATAAGTTTATCAAGAGGATGTGGCTCTTGCTGTGAACTGTGATCAATTAACGATACCAGGATACCGTGTGGTAACCGTAAGTATCTGGATATAAATTCCAATGGACTACAGATGGTTCGTCGGTCGGAGACTCTACCGCTGGAGTGGCTACTGCCGTGGGTGACCCGCCATAGGAGATGGGTAACTTAGAGACACGTCGTTTTAACGAGACATTGTCATTAGGCATGACTGAACAATTACAAACGACTATATTAGCTCGTACATTAGGCGAACATTATTTGGGCTTGTATGCCAAAGACGGGAATTATACTTGTTTATAATTCTCGTTGTTTCGCCTTGTTGCTCAGTGGTTATGCTTTGTATTATGTGTGGTATGTTGTTGGATTAGTTTGAACGAGCCATTGTGCTCATATTGTGTTGTGGACTGATTGAGTCGAGTCACTGTACTCATGTGTGGATTATGGTGGATTGTTTGGCCGAGTGAGTCGCCGTACTCAATTATGAACTATCAAGTGTTTGTTGGAATGGAGTCTCTGTACTCGTATAAGCGTTGTAACGCTTTCAGTGGTTTATTATGATGCGATGTGTGAAGCCGGGGGCTTGTTTGCTATTTGAGTTTACTGCAATATATACTGTTGCTTTACAGTTTTAACATTAAACTACTTGCATGAAAATGAATTGCATGCTCTCGACCAATTAACTGAGGGTCCGAGGGGGCATGACAGTCATGTAGTAACATACTCAGCAGGGGCTGATTCCATACCACAAACAACCATTTTGCAGGTATGCAGCTTCCGGTGTCGACAAAGAGAGGGACGCGCTTGGTAGTTTAGTTACACAGTTGTTTAGATATGCACTATTGCATTTTGATACGAACTTAGAAACGTGTATAGGATTGGGATACTTAGATGCTCACTGTGAATGTATTTTATATTGGTTTGAGAAGTTTGGATCTATCTCTTGTTGTCACTGTGGGAATATGTTTCGTATTTATATGTATATCAGTAAGCACGTTATTACTCGCATGGACGAGTGAGAACGGTGACACCAGTAGTTCAATTGTTTAGATTACCGCTGTGATTACAATGTTAAGTAAGACGATTAGGAGCCAATTAGAGTAGGGGGTGTTACAAAAGTGGTATCAGAGCGGAGTACCGCTCTGATGACAAGAGATAGTAGGATTTATACGGTGAGCATAGGTTTTGGGAATACGGGAAACGTTGTGAGGATACGTGACCTTGCGGGGTTGATGCAATGCTTAAAGATTGCACACCATAGCCGTAGAGGCACTTCAATATTAAACGACTGAGACTACGGTATTAGACCGAGTAAAGGTCTAACCCGTCCTCTTGACTTATGTCAGGGAGAGGTCTGGGTAACAGTACTAAGGAAGAACGCGGAGCAGCGGAAGGTGGTGAGGGTCCAGCAACCCCAAGTAACGCGAAGACGGTATGAACCGCTCGCACATGATGGGAGAGCATCCGGGGAATTTGCAATGGTACCCCACCCGCCGCAGCCCGTACCTCGAGTACTATCTAGTGACACAATAAATGAGAAGCGCCACGGAGATAACTCTCCTGATCGGGAAGACCCGATGTGGATGCTGTGAGAATTACGTTAAAATGTAGAGAATAAGACTTAGTGTTTTGGTGTAATGTTTAGGACCGGGGGTCCTGGTAATGACGTAATGTCTACCATAAGTGTGAGATGAATATTAAATCGGTTGAAGAGATAATTCCTGTAGGACTAATGGGTCTAGCTTGCTATAAGCAAGGCAACCCTGTCTTACATCCAGGAAAGCACCGATTAGTGCGCTTGGGGAAAAGAGGTAGAAACGACGAGTAATGAAAAATTTAAGAGATATGTAACAGACGGAATGGATGACCTTTTCGAAGTCTCACCCGTAGCGAGTAACTCTATCCATGCAATACTGAAGGTTCATGATGGCCTGACGTGCATGAAGAGAGATCCTGAGAACTGTAGGAACAAGAACTCGCTAAGTTGCTCTCATGCAACGCCTCGAGAGGGAAGTAAGACCTTTCTACCACGGTAAACCTGTGGGAACGAGTATGGGAATGAGACTGTATTAATTGAATAAATAAGAACTTTTGACTAGAACAGGAACCCGATTAGGGAATAGCACTGTACTGACACACCATACCGGTGGCTCGGTCAGCATGGCGCACTTGCCACTGCAAGTGCCACATTAACTAACGCATTAAATTTCAACCTGCCTTGCGCACTTGCTACAACAAGTGCAGCGACGGTAAAGTAACCCTAAAAGACGTAGTAGTCCAGACGGTTACCAATAAACATTAAATTTTATGTGAGTCTGTAATGCAATAAAGCAGGACATAGCCTTCTTAAGGGCAGGGGTACGAAACCCTTGGGTTTGAGGTCGATAAACCTCGGGAAGACCTAGCCGGTCTGACCATTAAACCTGAAAAGAATATACCATTTAGTAGAGTATGGAGAAGGGGAGTAAATTAGAACAACGGTAATTAGTGCCTACAAGCCTAACCCCAGTGCCGGTATGGACATTAAACGTCAATCATTACCGGTGGGAAGTGTCGAGTCTTCAGGACCAACATAACCATATCTAGGGAGTGCGCGACACTTGTGGTTAAACCACTACCGTTGAAAATTGCCAGTGGGCAAGAAGTGAGCTATACGAGCCAAGACTTTAAATGAAACTTATCTGACTGAGTGGATGGAAATAATAGACAAGTGCCGTTATGGCAAACTATTTTGGAGTTGTAAGAAAAGATTAGGCAGATGCGAACGTGCAATAAAGGGGCCGATGTTATGCCCGCACCACACACACCGGATGTGTTGTGAATCCATTATGCTGCTAGACTCCCGTACGGAGGGCAGTGGATATTAACTGAACAGTGAATTTACGAGGACGGAAGATACCGTTACCTCGAATAGGATGGAGGAAATACGAGTTGAATAAGAGCAAGGACTACACAATGTAGAGCGATGATTAGCGGAACCCACTAAGTTGTGGGTATCCAATTGTAACCTTAGGAGAAAGTATTAGAACCAACTAGGACTAAATTAAATATCAAGACCAACAATCATTTAATTATCAGAATAAGCACTGAGCCTGAATATCGTATGGCATAAGCCTACGGAAGGATACCCTTAGTGCCACCAAAAATGACCCAAACCAGGAGAACAAATGTGATGAATCACAAATACTGATTAATATCAGGCTAATGAGGGACTACCATAAGGTAGGGGAAACATGAGGTGTCAACCCTTATCATGGAGTCAGACCACACCAGAGGGTGTAACCCAATGGATTGAGTGGAGTTTTAGGACTGAAAACTCATATCTGGAGGCGTTAACAACCTAGGAGTGAACGGGAGAGATAATAAGTAGTTACTGATCCCCACTCACAGATACCAGTTGACGAGCATGTGGAAACCAGTGTTAGGGCGATAAGTTGCGAACACCTATCTTAGAGAAGGTAAGGAAAATATACATTAATAAGGGAATCCATAGAACCCAGAGAACCCTCTAGGACCATTCTAACACTAAAAGTTAAGAATTGGCAGTCTAGTTACTCCAACATGAATTACCAGGACTAAGAGCACGATAATCACCGGGTACGAACACTACGAGTGCACTAAACGAGACATGGGACGTCCACACTTCTAGGAGCTTGTGGGCCTGACAAAACTTACATTAAGTTAGTTGGGTAAGTAGTAATGTATCAGTATGGTACCTCATGTATGTAAACGAGTAGTGTAAGGACCCAGGAGGTAATCAACGTTGTGTCTGAGTCAGAGAATGAAATTCTGACTAGGTAAACCATGAATTGACGAGAGAGATCTCAGTCAAACTAACAAGGTTAGGAAAAATCAAGGATAGCTTGATAATAAAACGATATAAGGTCACAACTCCATAGTGGATGAGTTAGAATACAAGTTTCGAGAATTTTAGTAAACGAGGAAGCTAAAGCCTATTTAATGGTAATGGCAAGTTGAACCCATGAATGAGAAGAGGAATTGTGGTATCTAAGGAAGTTATATTAGAGAAACCTTTGTAATATTAGATGCTACCCAAAAAGGGGGGCACAGAGAGAGTTATATCATGCGCTGAGGCGCTGCGATGATGTCGCATTAAATAATAATAACCACATGCTCAAGCCATAAAACGTTAGCATGTTAGTACTAATTAGGGTTGAACAGAAAACGAATGCCAAGCTAAAACCCACAGTCGTGTTGTATGTTTACAACAGACGAAGGGCAAAAGCGAATATTACAAGAGATACTCTAAGCTGGAGATTAGATACTCCATGCACACCACTATAGCGGATAACCGTCCAATCGACTGGTACATGGTGCGCAACAAAGCGACCATTATAATAACTGTTAACCGAATTTTGTTGGTAAGAACCAGAAGGTGGAAGATTAGATAAACAAATGGATTCCCCTAATCGAGAAGAGGGATGAACCATATACGTGGGTACTAAAATACCAACAAACAAGGGATACGAATTCACACTAGCAAAGAGGACCTACAAGGTACCCAAGGAATGAACTCATTCAGAAAAAAAAAACTTGGAGTCATGAGGCGCCAATTAGATGCGCATATCAGACTCGTCTTGATATCTTAGAGACAACTACTACAAGCACTAGGTGCTAGAGCATAGCTCGACAACCCTTATACCGAAGGTTAGTTCGGTAGGGTGGCATGAACTCTTGGGAATATACCATGAGCATGTATAGAATTCAGGAAGACTGAATAGAATAGCAAGTTGAAATAATAAGCGTGTGTGACAAACGATACCACGCAGCGAAATAAATTACTCCATCCCCATAATTATGGAAGACGTGTAGAAAACACCGTCACATGGAGTTGAAACCGACATTAGACTACGACCTAAAAGGGGGTAAACTAACCATAAAGTAGTTGGGCATACTGCTTGCGGATCGAGTGGGCCCATAACGCATAGGTTAGACATACCTAACAGATTTGGGAAAGCAAATGATGTGTTTACATCTCCCGATCAAACCATACATGAATATACATACACCTAATCGACATAGGTAGTATAGCCAGAGTGGCTAGAGCCCGACCCGAGAGGAAAAGGGTAATGTATACGTGGCACATTAGTGCACGAATATTCCATATGAGTGGAACGTCTTGTACTTATTACTTCAAGATGACGTATTCGTAAATTACGTGGGCGTAATCCCTTTTGAGGGGGGTAGAGCGATTTCGCACGCCTTAAATATACCGTACGTAGCGCATGGTGCACATGCTGCAAACTATAATTGTACATGGAGTATAAGTATTGTGATTGTATATTATTACTTGATGTAATATTGTGATGTATTATATGTAGGAATATATATATATATATATATTATATGGCGAATAGGAAAGGGAGAACAGGTAGAGTGTTTTTACCCAAGCTCCGATTATTTACCCAAACGTTGCGAACATTAGTCACATAAACGCCTAGCTTGTTAGCTCTGATGTGAGAATTCAAGTAGGACTATCTGTAGCTCTGATGAGAGATTTCAGGTAGAAGGAGTAGAAAGCTCCATATTATGTGATTTGTGACTCGGTATGAAACCGATTATTGAAATGCGATGAGTGAATCGGCATGAGACCGATGTGTAACCTAGTGGAAGTAAATCCTTTAGGAGTTGTATGAATAATAATAAGTCAAGAGAATGGTACATGGTTAGGATACATGATCCTACATGCCAAGGACTAGATTAATTACACTAGTTGACTTGTGTATCTATAGAACACAAGGTGGCAAATATCAAGAGGAAACAAGATTAGAAGTAAATAAAAATTGATTGATTGAAATTGACGTGGGAAGTTGAACTTGATCCTGGTCCGATCAAGGGAAACCGAACACAAATGAGGTGAGGTGAGAGATAGTTCAACACTGACGCCGACCACGTCGGGGTTGAATGACTCTCGAAACTTCCTACAAGTGGACACAGATATGAGTAGAAATTGGAATTAGGGCGTCACTCGAAGAGCCGTGGATCGTGGAGTCCTTTGTCATTAGACCGGTGTGTCTGCGAGTGACATCACCCAAAGAGCCGTGGACCGCAGAGCCCTTTGTCATTAGACCGGTGTGTCTGCGGGTGATTAAGGAAATTAGGTGATACTGTCCGAGGAGCCGTGGACCGCAGTTGTAACACCCCTACTAATTCAGTTCCTAATAATCCAATAAATGTCGCGCACAATAATATCTCGCAGCGGTAAATAATAAACTGTCGCCCTAATGGTGTCACTGTTATCACTCGCCCATACGGGTGATAACGATTTACCTGATAATCAACTTGCGAAACGTATTCCCGCAGTGACCACAAGAGATAGATAGCAGTAGTACTTAAACAATTTAAAACAAATCTAACAACAACCAATTATTACAGACCGTGAGCATCTAACCAAATACACCTCGGTTAAACAACCCGAGTCCAAAACAAACTGTGTATCACACCGTACCAAGTCTTAACAACAGAATATTACAACCGTCGCGCCTCGCGTCGACCACCAGCTACTCTCCTGAAATAAAAATGGTTTGTGGTATGGAATCAGCCCTGCTGAGTATGTCATCACATGCCCGTCATGCCCCCAAAGACCCCTCAATTATTTGGTCGAGAGCATGAGGTTCATTACATGCAATACCGTTTTAATATTAAAACTGTAAAACAATTAACAGAAATATCCATACAATAACACAACCATCAACATATATAACATGACCACAAGTATAACCAATGAACAACCAAGCGAAACAACGAGAATAATAAACAAGTACTAGTTCTCGTCCATGGTGTAGAAACCAATATCGTTCGCCACTGTATAATTCTTAACTGTGTTATTTGTTCAGTTATACCTAGTGACAATGTCTCGTTAAAACGACATGTCTCTAGTTACCCATATATTATGGCGGGTCACCCACGACAGTAGCCACTCCAACGGTAGAGTCTCCGACCAACGAGCCATTCTAGCTCACGGGAAATTTTCTTGATACTTGCGGACCCGTACGCGACATCCTGGTATCGTTTTTGTGATCACAACGCGCACCAAGAGCCACATCCTCTTGTCTTTACTTTCCTTCCTTAATTAATTATTTATTCCATCGCATTGCATTACCAAATTTTCCTAACACAGCAGACTAAGGTCATTAGTCCAATCCGGAGTCTGTAAACTCAGGATCCAGTGTTAGATACAAGAGCGGCGTATAGAAAGGCCAATGCTCCGTATAAAAGTCTCGGATAATATGTATATACTATCCTAGTGCTACAACGTTTCTCTGACGATCCTTATATTTCATATAAGATACACCATAGCCGCTAGTTCGTTTTATATATATTGGTCCATATATACGAACCGGTACTATTAACTCAACAACAGTAATAATAAGCAGCTATAAATAAACAGTTCATGCATATTTAATTAAACATTCTGACAAACAATCTTATCACAGATCACACAGAAGTCTGAACTGAGGAAGCCCTTAGAGACAATCAGAGACACATAACAACATACCGTTCACCCTGATGTATTACGGTAGAGTATGAATCAGCAAGATCCTATGCTCCTTGTGTAGTCTCTAACAGTATAAACAATACATAATGCTACTGATTAGCATACTGTATAACAACACAATCCTACGGTACCGTACCGTCACTAACACCTCCCGGTTAACCCCCCGTTATAAACTGTCAATGTTTGTCGGGCTTGCGGTTTAACTCGAGATTGGAAAAGTGTTATATTACATGCGTAGTCTTGTCTTGTATATTAATACACTTATTGTTGAACTTATTATCGCATGTGACTTTAATGTATGTTGTACAACATGTAGATACGTCACCTACCATCCTCACCTCTCGATAAACCCTAGCTTGTGGATCCCAATCTTTCCTAAGCACATCATGTACAGTTTCATTCTAGAACCACTATTAAATACAGGGGTATAAAAAACCTCCTATGCCCTTACCCAAAGCTCTGCACTCATTCACTATGGTGATTTGCTCATCTAGGGTTAGGAACTCTTTGAGAAGTATCATGCCCGGTCTGACTACATGACACAACTCACTAGGGTACTCCCGTCTTTCTTCCACGGGTCTAGGTGATCTCTGTCTTGTAAGTGTGGGATAGCAGATATCGAAGTCTCCTAAGAGGCAAAAGGTTTCCTAGGTAAGTATTCTTCTAAAGCGGTAATTAAAACACACATTCATGCTAAGATAAAGCGTTTAACACTTAGTCATGCTTTCATACAATGGTTAAGGTTTCAAATGCTAACCTTCACCGCGCTGGGTACTAGTGCCAGCGCCTGAAGCTCCCGCTGCATTCAGCATACGGTTGCCCGGCGGGTCCTCTGGCCCTGGTTCTACTGTTGTGGCTGCTGATGCTGCTGCCCCCTCTGGGCTTGGGGCGCCGGCCCCCTCTGGCCACCTCGAGCTCCACCTCCTCCAGTAGGTGCGCTCTGAGTCCCCTTCTGCAGGCGGTACGCTCGACTATCTGGATTAGCAAAGCACTCGAACGACCTGTGGCCCTTCTTTCCACAATGGTGGCAGTCCACCGCTTGCCCGGTGCAGTCGACACCGGGTGGTCTTTACCACAGCGCTTGCAGTGAAAGTGGCACTGGGGTGCAGAACCTATTATCATATCACACTCAGATTAGTACAAGGATGGTAATGGGTAGTGTAGTACACAATTCATTTACAAGGTTAGATCGCTTACCCTTAGGGGGTACAGATCTAAGAGGCTGCACATCGTAGGTAGGCCCGGTCAGCACCGGGACCTTGTCCTTGCCCTTTTGGCTGGCCTACTCCTTCTTCTTCTCCCTCCAGGAGAACTTTTTCTTCCTGTGATCGTCAAAGTGTCAGGAATAGCAGGTATAAAAGCAGGCAATAAGTAAGTAATTTAAATGGATTAAATAACTTAAGGTGGTTCTTACTTCCAGCCTTACTGCCTCCGCTTCCAGCCTCAGTCTCCGCCTCTTTCTCTGGGGCCTTACGCTTCTGCCCCTGGCCGTCCTCCCGGCTATTCACCATCATCTCAGTCCGAGAAGCAGCGTCATAACACTCCTGTAATACATCAATGAGTTCCCCGAACTTGTAATAAATCAAATTGAGTTATAAGGTATAACTGTCAATTACTTTTACCTGGATCGTAGGGTACAAGGTAGCACCCATGGTGGCCTTAATAGCATATCTCAACCCGCCTCTAAACTTCTCTACTTTCACCGCATCAGAATAGGCAACTCCTGGGACAAAGTCCAAGAGCCCAATAAACAAGGAGTAGTACTGATCTACTGTCATACTACCCTGCCTCAGGGCCTCAAACTCCTCCCTTTTCCTCTGCTTCAAATGAGCAGGATAGTACTTCTCTCTCAACAATTCCACAAAACCTGTCCATCCAAAAACCCCATAGCAAGGTAATGTGCCTTCACGGACCTCCACCACGTACTGGCAGCGTCCTTCAGATGAAAGGCTGCTATGCTAACTCGGTGCTCAGCAGGCATATGAATGGCATCAAACGCCTTCTCGTGCTCAACAATGTATCTCTCGAGGACAGTGGGGTCAGCAACACCATCATAGGTAGGTACTCGCGTGTCAGCTACCCTCTTCAGCCAATTCGGCTCTCTAGGTGCGGGTACGGGGGGGACTACAGGTGGTGCAGGTGGTGCTCCTATCTGGATACCTCCCATCTGGGCTAGCTGAGCGAAGACGGCGGCTACCGTCTCAGCCACGCCCACGGCTGGGGCCTCCGGAGGACCTGCTCCAGGCCCGCCGCCTCTTCCACCACCTCCTCTACCTGCTGACGCCTCCCCCCAGAGACATCTGAAGAATTCAACGTTAAAGTCAACACTCGGTACAAATACCGTATTTTCTCAACCATAAGTTCACTAGCCCTAAAAGGCATAAAACACATTGTCCCTGACAATCTCCTAACTCAAATCATTTACACAAATCTTGGTACTGGTGTGTGAATAGCCTAGGCTCACGGTACTTAAACTACTATCTCTTGTAATCAGAGCGGTACTCCGCTCTGATACCACTTTTGTAACACCCCTACTAATTCAGTTCCTAATAATCCTATAAATGTCGCGCACAATAATATCTCGCAGCGGTAAATAATAAATGTCGCCCTAATGGTGTCACTGTTATCACTCGCCCATACGGGTGATAACGATTTACCTGATAATCAACTTGCGAAACGTATTCCCGCAGTGACCACAAGAGATAGATAGCAGTACTTAAACAATTTAAAACAAATCTAACAACAACCAATTATTACAGACCGTGAGCATCTAAACCAAATACACCTCGGTTAAACAACCCGAGTCCAAACAACCTGTGTATCACACCGTACCAAGTCTAACAACAGAATATTACAACCGTCGCGCCTCGCGTCGACCACCAGCTACTCTCCTGAAATAAAATGGTTTGTGGTATGGAATCAGCCCCTGCTGAGTATGTCATCACATGCCCCGTCATGCCCCCAAAGACCCCTCAATTATTTGGTCGAGAGCATGAGGTTCATTACATGCAATACCGTTTTAATATTAAAACTGTAAAACAATTAACAGTAATATCCATACAATAACACAACCATCAACATATATAACATAACCACAAGTATAACCAATGAACAACCAAGCGAAACAACGAGAATAATAAACAAGTACTAGTTCTCGTCCATGGTGTAGAAACCAATATCGTTCGCCACTGTATAATTCTTAACTGTGTTATTTGTTCAGTTTTACCTAGTGACAATGTCTCGTTAAAACGACATGTCTCTAGTTACCCATATATTATGGCGGGTCACCCACGGCAGTAGCCACTCCAACGGTAGAGTCTCCGACCAACGAGCCATTCTAGCTCACGGGAAAATTTCTTGATACTTGCGGACCCGTACGCGGACATCCTGGTATCGTTTTTGTGATCACCGCGCACCAAGAGCCACATCCTCTTGGCTTTACTTTCCTTCCTTAATTATTATTTATTCCATCGCATCGCATTACCAAATTTTCCTAACACAGCAGACTAAGGTCATTAGTCCAATCCGGAGTCTGTAAACTCAGGATCCAGTGTTAGATACGAGAGCGGCGTATAGAAAGGCCAATGCTCCGTATAAAAGTCTCGGATAATATGTATATCTTATTATCCTAGTGCTACAACGTTTTCTGACGATCCTTATATTTCATATAAGATAGCACCATAGCCGCTAGTTCGTTTTATATATATTGGTCCATATATACGAACCGGTACTGTTAACTCAACAACAGTAATAATAAGCAGCTATAAATATACAGTTCATGCATATTTAATAAAACATTCAGACAAACAATCTTATCACAGATCACACAGAAGTCTGAACTGAGGAAGCCCTCAGAGACAATCAGAGACACATAACAACATACCGTTCACCCTGATGTATTACGGTGGAGTATGAATCAGCAAGATCCTATGCTCCTTGTGTAGTCTCTAACAGTCTAAACAATACATAATGCTACTGATTAGCATACTGTATAACAACACAATCCTACGGTACCCCGTACCGTCACTAACACCTCCCGGTTAACCCCCCGTTATAAACTGTCAATGTTTGTCGGGCTTGGTTTAACTCGAGATTGGAAAGTGTTATATTACATGCGTAGTCTTGTCTTGTATATTAATACACTTATTGTTGAACTTGTTATCGCATGTGACTTAATGTATGTTTGTACAACATGTAGTTTGTTTCATTATTGCATGTGTGATTCTTTGTCATGCACTACGCATCTCACCTTAGTATTTATTTTTCTAAGTCGTCTCTCTCTTTTTTTTTTAAAAAAAATTCAATGTGGTATAGTTCATATGTAAACAATACTTCCAATTACATGAATCCTTATTATACATGTACACTCTCTTAACTTTAGAATCCATATCAATGTTTGTAATTCTTTTTTCCTTTTACCATATGTCATTTTAATTATGAAAGTACATGGTCATTAAACCACATTATATTTTCCATCATAACATATATTTATTTATGTGTATGCATTGTGGAACTATTTACTATATGGTAATTCTTATAATATATATTCATTCTTTTTAATGAATACCTCTTATATTATAAATGTTATAATTCTTATAACATCAAAACCATATTATAAATTCCATTTAAAAATGTTAATATTTCCGAACAGCACCTATGTTCTTAAATATTTACAAAATCCACCACATAATTAATATAATGTTACATTATAGTTATATAACATATCTTATGACATTTAAGTCATTAAAACAATTATAACCCATAGTTGTAAATGTTTTAAAATACCAAACAGCCCTTAATATTTTCGGCTTTTACTATAACCACTAAACTTCTATAAAATCACAATTCAATCCCAATTTATAATACATAGTTTTCTAATTCCATAAAACTATATATTATACATATTTCTTTATAAAACCTTATATATAACTCCAAAAATACCAAACTATACCAAGAGGTTATAAATATTATTCCTAACCTTATTCTTCCTTAAATCTCGGTTTTCACCCCTTTGTTACCCATTTGTAACAATGTTATAAAATACCATATATTACTTATATAATTCATATGAACTCCAAATTTAACCAAATAAATTTCTAAAAATTCCTAATAACCAAGGTTTGTACTAAACTCCATTTAGTACCCAAGTTTTCGAAATTACATTATAGCCCCATCTCTTTTAAATCTTTACAATTAATACTTATCTTAGTATAAGGTTGTATTTTAATTTCAAAAATTCTCCAAACTTGGTCAAAGTCTCCTATATAGTCAACTTTGACTTCTAATACCAAATGGGAACCAATTTTTCGGTAATCACTAATAATAACCTATACTTTTCTATTTTTACAATTTTGACCCAAAACTTTATAAAATGTTATAATTTTTATTAAATTCATTTAAAAACCCTAAATTGCTCTAAATTAAGCCCACGGCTTTCTAATTTCTTAGTAATTACGAATTGGCCCCAATTTTAATTATAAGCATAAATAAAACTAAATAAGCTTATAAACTTAAATTAAAATGGCCTAATGACATGGCCTTATTACAACCTTGAACTTGCAAAATAAATTACACAATAAATGTCTCAAAATATAGCATATATTCTCGGCCTCACTTGTTTAATTATTTTTCCACATAATGTCATAATTTGACCATTATGTTAATTAAATCTCTTAAATGACTAGCTTAATTTATCTTAGTCATTTTTTTCCATTTTTAGGTCAATATGACCCATATTTATAATTTCACTCTCGGCCATATATATATATGCTTAGAAATTATAAAAATCATAAGTTTAAGGTGTTTATACCTTGATTATTCCTTGTATGGGCTCGGTCACTTGTAGGAAAATTCACCACTTCATTTAGACATGTTTAATACATCAAAATAAGATATGGTTATACTCCAAGCTTGAGCTTAACCATAAGGAACAATTAATGTAAGATTTAAGGCAAAAATCACCTTAAAAATGCAAGGGAAGTTCAAGCTGGTTTCGGCCTGAATCAAACACACCACAAGGTGTTAGATCCACCATATTGACATAGGAAATAGCTAGATCACAACAAGCTGCCTTGTTATTAGGTTTTACCTTGGAAAAATGCCTTAAAAGAGGGTATTTCCTTGGATCTTGGTCACCCTTGCTCCAAATGGCTAACCAACTGAATGAACATGTAAATATGAAGATTATGAGTGTATAAACTCATAAAAATAGAGGAAGAAAACCGCTTGAAGGATTGAGAGGCTTAAGGTATGTTTTTACCTTAAAATGCAATTTTGAGCAACCTTGGTCCCTCTACTTGCTTCAACCGAGTTTAGCTGTTGTTCTAACCTTAGAACACTGAGAATGAGCCATAGGAATTGATGAGCCACGAAATCTAGGTGTAGGTAGTGAAGAGATGAAGAAAAAAGGGCTAAAAATGACCTTAAAACACTTACCTTAAGAGCTTAGGAGCTAGATCTGCCTTCCATGCTCAAGAACCAGACTTGAGAGCTTCTAGGAAGGGGAGGAACTCGGCTGGGTGGATGGGATCGGACAAGGAGGAAGGAAAAAGATGGGAAGGTTGAAATAATTGAAAAAGTAAGGTTACTATTCTAATTGGTATTAGGTATCAATTTGTCTCATAATGATTGTAAGCTGTCTCCTCTCCTCTTCCAGCCGATTTCATGGGGTCAAATGGGTCATTACTTGACCATTGACCATACTTGGTCAATTTGACTCATGCGGGCCCCACTTTAGGGTTTTATTAATATTTTAATATTAAATTTGTAAAAATTCGTAAATTTCTGGAATTAAATCCTAATATGATATAATATGATAAAATATCATATTTAAGGGTAATTATAATCTTTAAGCCCATTAAAAATCAATTTAGAAGGCAATCTCACAAAAACGTGCTTTAAGGTGTTTTAGTGCACATTTTTGTGTCACAGGGTGTTCCTGAGCTTAGTTTTCTTTGAGAACGGTTTTGTTGTGTTCCTTACTTCATTATAATACTTAGGAATCCACTTTGGATCCTATTTGAGGTCATACAATCTTTATGGTGTCTTAAAGCACATTTTTGGCTTTACCGATCTTAAGGCGTTTTTGCCTTGTTGAGATCTTTTAGATTGTTCCCCAATAATATTTAGATGTTTATTAATCATCTTAGATCATTAATAGATCATTTAATTATATTTTAAAGGTTAGGGGTATTTCAGTCTACCCCCTTAAAAAGGCTTCGTCCCGAAGTCCTTAACCCTCTACAGTTCACCTAAGGAATCAAGTTCCACTAAGTAACCAAACAGTCCATTGCTAGGGAGTAACTCCCACTAGGTTCAGACCTAGTCTATACATACAGCATATATCAAATAACCAACTCATGGTATAAACTCATTCAATCACAACACTAAACAAGGTGCACATCCAACTCATCAACCAAAAGTACTCAGTGGTACTATGTATATATTCAACCAGGTGCACTAAGGCACATACATAGAATGTATCATACATACAATCATCCAAACAACATGTATGACGCAGCATACCAACAAAAATCACACAAATCAACAAGACCTAATGCACAACATGTGCGCAAGCCAAGTGGTGTCTACCCCCCTTAAAAAGGGTTTGACCACGAACCCGTACAAGTATCACAGCTACTACTCGAAGAGTGCTGGGTACTTCGCTCTCATGGAGTCCTCTAACTCCCATGTAGCCTCCTCCACCTCATGGTTCGACCAGAGAACCTTGACCATGCTAACGGTCTTGTTCCTAGTCTGCCTCGTCTTCGTATCGAGAATGCGGAGTGGTACTTCCTCATATCGTAGAGCGGGGTCCAACTCTAAAGTCTCTGGCTGCAAAACGTGCGATGGATGGGGCACATACTTCTTCAAATGTGAAACGTGAAAGACGTGTGCACCCTCCCGAGCTCTGCTGGTAAGTCCAGTCTGTAGGCTAACGGGCCCACTCGCTCCTAATCGCATAAGGTCCAACATACTTGGGCTCAACTTGCCCTTCTGCCCAAACCGGAATATCCCTTCATGGGTGACACTCTGAGGAATACCATATCGTCGGTAGTGAACTCAATGTCCCTCCTCTTGGTGTCTGCATTGCTTTCTGTCGGTCCTGAGCTGCCCTCATGTTCTTGCGAATCTGTAGGACATCCTCCTTAATCTGCTCTAGGTACTCTGGTCCTAGAAGCGTAGTCTCGCTGGCCTCATCCCAGCATAAAGGAGTCCTACACGGTCGACCATAAAGTGCCTGGAATGGTGGCATCTGTATCGAGGAGTGGTAGCTGTTGTTGTAGGCGAACTCTATCAAGTGTAGACGCTCTAACCAACTCCCCTGGAAATCTAAGGCACATGCTCTCAGCATGTCCTCCAGTGTCTGGATGGTCCTCTCACTCTGACCGTCGGTCTGTGGATGGAACGCCGTACTAAGCTTCAACTTTGTACCCAAGGCTTCCTGAACCTGTCCCCAGAATCTGGACAAAAATCGAGGGTCCCTATCAGAAACAATAGTCTTTGGCACACCATGGTGCCGGATCACCTCCTTCTGGAACAAGTCCGCTAACTTCGGGACGTTCCAGGTATCCTTCATAGCAACAAACTTTGCCACCTTCGTCAGACGGTCCACAATGACCCAAATCGTGTTCAGTCCTCCCTTAGTCGGTGGGAGACCGACAACGAAATCCATCGAGATGTCCTCGAACTTCCAACAAGGAATAGGCATAGACTGCACTAAACCTCCGGGTCTCCTATGCTCAAACTTAACCTTCTGACAGGTCAAGCATCTAGCCACGTACTCAGCTACATCCTTCTTCATCCCGCTCCACCAGAAATGAACCTTCAAATCCTTATACATCTTCGAAGAACCAGGGTGGACGGATAAGGACGAGCAATGAGCCTCCTGGAGTATTTTCTCCTTCAGATCAGGAGAAGACTCCGGAATACATAAACGGCCATTCAGTCGTAACATGCCATCATTACACAGTTCGAAATCATATTCGCCTCTCCAAAACAACCATCTAATCATTTTCTGCCTGATACCCTGCATATAGTGATCACTCTCCTGTGCAGCTCGTATCTCATCAATCATACTGCTGTTTGCTAGTAGTGTAAACAATGAATGAGCTCTGCGGCTCAGGGCATCAGCTACCACATTCGCCTTGCCCTCTTTGTACCTCAGGTCTATATCGTAGTCCTTCAAGAACTCGACCCACCTTCTCTGTCGCAAGTTCAGCTCCTTCTAAGAGAAGAGATGCTGTAGACTCTTGTGATCAGAGTAGATAGTGACTGTCACACCATACAATAATGTCGCCAGATCTTCAAAGCGAAGACTACTGCGCCTAACTCAAGGTCGTGTGTGGGGTAATTCACCTCATGCTTCTTCAGCTGTCGGGATGCGTAAGCGATTACCTTCCCGTGCTACATAAGCACACAGCCTAGACCGGTTCCAGAGGCATCACAATATACCTCGAACCCATCAGTGCCCTCAGGGATAGTAAGAACGGGCGTGATGTCAGGAGATCCTTTGGCGTCTGAAAGGACTGCTCACACACTCTGCAGACCATAAGAACTGGGATTCCTTCTTCATTAGATTTGTCATCGGTTTGGCCTCCTTGGAGAAGTCCTTCACGAATCTTCGATAATACCCAGCCAAACCCAGAAAGCTACAGACGTCTGTGACTGTCTTCGGCCTTGGCCAACTCTTCACTGCCTCAATCTTAGCAGGATCTACAGATATGCCGCTAGCTGATATAATATGTCCTAGGAATGACACGCTGTCCAACCAGAACTCACACTTAGAGAGTTTGGCATACAGCTGGTTCTCTCTCTCATATATTTAAACACCTGTCTCAAATGTAACTCATGATCTTCCTTGGTCTTTGAATAGATCAGAATATCGTCGATGAAGACTACAACTGAGCTATGAAGATGCTCTCTAAAGAGACGGTTCATCAAGTCCATGAATATGGCTGGCGCATTCGTCAATCCGAATGGCATAACGGTGAACTCGTAGTGTCCATACCGTGTCCTGAAAGCTGTCTTCTCTATATCACCCTCTGCAATCCTAATCTGATGGTAGCCAGATCTGAGATCTATCTTCGAGAACACACTGGCCCCTCTCAGCTGATCAAATAAATCATCTATCCGTGGTAATGGGTACTTGTTCTTGACTGTAACCGCATTAAGCTCGCGGTAGTCGATGCAGAGTCGCATACTGCCGTCCTTTTTCTTGACGAACAACACTGGAGCACCCCAAGGAGAAACACTAGGTCGTATGAATCCCTTGTCTAGGAGGTCCTCCAGTTGTAGCTTCAGCTCCCTCATCTCAGCCGGTGCCATACGGTAGGGTGCCTTAGAAATAGGGCCCGTACCTGGCAACAAGTCGACGACGAACTCAACCTCGCGCACATGCGGCATGCCTGGCAGCTCATCAGGAAATAATCGGGAAATTCTACCACGACTGGAATGTCTACGTCCGTCACGTCACTCTGTCTCGTGTCCTGTACATAACAGAGGAAGGCTTGTCGGCCCTTCCTAACATCCTTCATCAGGGACAATGCTGACACGATCTTGACAGTCGCCTCTCTCCTCACACTGCGGTATGACACTGTCCTGCCGCTCGGCCCCTTCAGTAGTAGTCGATGCTCTGCACAATGAAGGTGGCCCCTATGCTTCTGTAGCTAATCCATGCCCACTATAATGTCAAAACCCAAGTTCTTGAACTCAATCGATCAATGGGAAAGTCTCAGTCGTAATGCTGATCTCTAACCCTGTATACTGTCTGGTGCAACCTACTTTCTCCTTCGAAGGAAGGGTGACTGCAAAGTCTGAAAGCTGTTCGGGGGTGGCCCCCAGCTTCTTAGCAAATGCCGAGGAAATAAAAGAATGCGAAGCCCCTGAGTCGAACAATATGGAAGCACCAACACCATCAACAGGAAAGGTACCTGAGATCACCTCTCGTATCAGCATCGAGTCCCAATAAATCACTAATTTACTGTTAGTTTGTAATTGTCATACCTGTGATGACATTACCGGACTCCTTGGCTTGCGCCATATCTAAGATGCAGATGGTACCCTCCTTTCCATTTCCATACCCTGAATTTATAAATTATCGGTATCAACAAACTGAACACATATACTTGAAGGTACAAAACTCTTATTTCATTCATCCACTGTATTATACAAGGTTACACACTTAGCTACTGCTATTACATCAGTACTGTCTGAAAGTCAAATTTAAACGACCAGGTCGGATGTGGGTGTCATTCACTAAAGCTGGTGGTGCGGTATTGAGCTTAATGCTCTTAATACCATGATATACAAGCATCGACTCTCCACTAAATACTAACACATCCCCGACTTGAGGATGATCTTGCTTGCTAGATCCATCCTCTCTGGTCTCCATAGATAAACTCAGCATCATCACCGATGGAGAATGACACAACCGGTATTCCTCTGGTGATGGACTCGGTCGTCTCATCACTGTCCTGGTGCATCCCAAGCTTTCCTCCCTGCTCATAGTAGTTGATGATGCAAACGTCAGGTGTCATGTCTGGTAATGGATAAGTCTCACAGTCTTGAGCAACATCCATTGCGTTTCTCACCAAGGTTAGGAACTCTCAGGTATCCTAGGTATAGATACGTCACCTACCATCCTCACCTCTCGATAAACCCTAGCTTGTGGATCCCAATCTTTCCCTAAGCACATCATGTACAGTTTCATTCTAGAACCACTATTAAATACAGGGGTATAAAAACCTCCTATGCCCTTACCCAAAGCTCTACACTCATTCACTATGGTGATTTGCTCATCTAGGGTTAGGAACTCTTTGAGAAGTATCATGCCCGGTCTGACTACATGACACAACTCACTAGGGTACTCCCGTCTTTCTTCCACGGGTCTAGGTGATCTCTGTCTTGTAAGTGTGGGATAGCAGATATCGAAGTCTCCTAAGAGGCAAAGGTTTCCTAGGTAAGTTGTTCTTCTAAAGCGGTAATTAAAACACACATTCATGCTAAGATAAAGCGTTTAACACTTAGTCATGCTTTCATACAATGGTTAAGGTTTCAAATGCTAACCTTCACCGCGCTGGGTACTAGTGCCAGCGCCTGAAGCTCCCGCTGCATTCAGCATACGGTTGCCCGGCGGGTTCCTCTGGCCCTGGTTCTACTGTTGTGGCTGCTGATGCTGCTGCCCCCTCTGGGCTTGGGGCGCCGGCCCCCTCTGGCCACCTCGAGCTCCACCTCCTCCAGTAGGTGCGCTCTGAGTCCCCTTCTGCAGGCGTACGCTCGACTATCTGGATTAGCAAAGCACTCGAACGACCTGTGGCCCTTCTTTCCACAATGGTGGCAGTCCACCGCTTGCCCGTGCAGTCGACACCCGGGTGGTCTTTACCACAGCGCTTGCAGTGAAAGTGGCGCTGGGGTGAAACCTATTATCATATCACACTCAGATTAGTACAAGGATGGTAATGGGTAGTGTAGTACACAATTCATTTACAAGGTTAGATCGCTTACCCTTAGGGGGTACAGATCTAAGAGGCTGCACATCGTAGGTAGGCCCGGTCAGCACCGGGACCATGTCCTTGCCCTTTTGGCTGGCCTACTCCTTCTTCTTCTCCCTCCAGGAGAACTTTTTCTTCCTGTGATCGTCAAAGTGTCAGGAATAGCAGGTATAAAAGCAGGCAATAAGTAAGTAATTTAAATGGATTAAATAACTTAAGGTGGTTCTTACTTCCAGCCCTTACTGCCTCCGCTTCCAGCCTCAGTCTCCGCCTCTTTCTCTGGGGCCTTACGCTTCTGCCCCTGGCCGTCCTCCCGGCTATTCACCATCATCTCAGTCCGAGAAGCAGCGTCATAACACTCCTGTAATACATCAATGAGTTCCCCGAACTTGTAATAAATCAAATTGAGTTATAAGGTATAACTGTCAATTACTTTTACCTGGATCGTAGGGTACAAGGTAGCACCCATGGCGGCCTTAATAGCATATCTCAACCCGCCTCTAAACTTCTCTACTTTCACACACATCAGCATCAGAATAGACAACTCCTGGGACAAAGTCCAAGAGCCCAATAAACAAGGAGTAGTACTGATCTACTGTCATACTACCCTGCCTCAGGGCCTCAAACTCCTCCCTTTTCCTCTACTTCAAATGAGCAGGATAGTACTTCTCTCTCAACAATTCCACAAAACCTGTCCATCCAAAACCCTCCATAGCAAGGTAATGTGCCTTCACGGACCTCCACCACGTACTGGCAGCGTCCTTCAGATGAAAGGCTGCTATGCTAACCCGGTGCTCAGCAGGCATATGAATGGCATCAAACGCCTTCTCGTGCTCAACAATGTATCTCTCGAGGACAGTGGGGTCAGCAACACCATCATAGGTAGGTACTCGCGTGTGTCAGCTACCCTCTTCAGCCAATTCGGCTCTCTAGGTGCGGGTACGGGGGGGACTACAGGTGGTGCAGGTGGTGCTCCTATCTGGATACCTCCCATCTGGGCTAGCTGAGCGAAGACGGCGGCTACCGTCTCAGCCACGCCCACGGCTGGGGCCTCCGGAGGACCTGCTCCAGGCCCGCCGCCTCTCTTCCACCACCTCCTCTACCTGCTGATCGCCTCCCAGAAGACATCTGAAGAATTCAAAGTTAAAGTCAACACTCGGTACAAATACCGTATTTATCTCAACCATAAGTTCACATAGCCCTAAAAGGCATAAAACACATTGTCCCTGACAATCTCCTAACTCAAATCATTTACAACAATCTTCTTGGTACTGGTGTGTGAATAGCCTAGGCTCACGGTACTTAAACTACTATCTCTTGTAATCAGAGCGGTACTCCGCTCTGATACCACTTTTGTAACACCCCTACTAATTCAGTTCCTAATAATCCTATAAATGTCGCGCACAATAATATCTCGCAGCGGTAAATAATAAACTGTCGCCCTAATGGTGTCACTGTTATCACTCGCCCATACGGGTGATAACGATTTACCTGATAATCAACTTGCGAAACGTATTCCCGCAGTGACCACAAGAGATAGATAGCAGTACTTAAACAATTTAAAACAAATCTAACAACAACCAATTATTACAGACCGTGAGCATCTAACCAAATACACCTCGGTTAAACAACCCGAGTCCAAAACAACCTGTGTATCACACCGTACCAAGTCTTAACAACAGAATATTACAACCGTCGCGCCTCGCGTCGACCACCAGCTACTCTCCTGAAATAAAAATGGTTTGTGGTATGGAATCAGCCCCTGCTGAGTATGTCATCACATGCCCCGTCATGCCCCCAAAGACCCCTCAATTATTTGGTCGAGAGCATGAGGTTCATTACATGCAATACCGTTTTAATATTAAAACTGTAAAACAATTAACAGAAATATCCATACAATAACACAACCATCAACATATATAACATGACCACAAGTATAACCAATGAACAACCAAGCGAAACAACGAGAATAATAACAAGTACTAGTTCTCGTCCATGGTGTAGAAACCAATATCGTTCGCCACTGTATAATTCTTAACTGTGTTATTTGTTCGGTTTTACCTAGTGACAATGTCTCGTTAAAACGACATGTCTCTAGTTACCCATATTATGGCGGGTCACCCACGGCAGTAGCCACTCCAACGGTAGAGTCTCCGACCAACGAGCCATTCTAGCTCACGGGAAATTTTCTTGATACTTGCGGACCCGTACGCGGACATCCTGGTATCGTTTTTGTGATCACACCGCGCACCAAGAGCCACATCCTCTTGGCTTTACTTTCCTTCCTTAATTAATTATTTATTCCATCGCATCGCATTACCAAATTTTCCTAACACAGCAGACAAGGTCATTAGTCCAATCCGGAGTCTGTAAACTCAGGATCCAGTGTTAGATACGAGAGCGGCGTATAGAAAGGCCAATGCTCCGTATAAAAGTCTCGGATAATATGTATATCTTACTATCCTAGTGCTACAACGTTTTTCTGACGATCCTTATATTTCATATAAGATAGCACCATAGCCGCTAGTTCGTTTTATATATATTGGTCCATATATACGAACCGGTACTGTTAACTCAACAACAGTAATAATAAGCAGCTATAAATATACAGTTCATGCATATTTAGTTAAACATTCAGACAAACAATCTTATCACAGATCACACAGAAGTCTGAACTGAGGAAGCCCTCAGAGACAATCAGAGACACATAACAACATACCGTTCACCCTGATGTATTACGGTGGAGTATGAATCAGCAAGATCCTATGCTCCTTGTGTAGTCTCTAACAGTCTAAACAATACATAATGCTACTGATTAGCATACTGTATAACAACACAATCCTACGGTACCCCGTACCGTCACTAACACCTCCCGGTTAACCCCCCGTTATAAACTGTCAATGTTTGTCGGGCTTGCGGTTTAACTCGAGATTGGAAAAGTGTTATATTACATGCGTAGTCTTGTCTTGTATATTAATACACTTATTGTTGAACTTATTATCGCATGTGACTTTAATGTATGTTTGTACAACATGTAGTTTGTTTCATTATTGCATGTGTGATTCTTTGTCATGCACTACATCTCGCCTTAGTGTTTATTTTTCTAAGGTTGTCTCTCTCTTTTTTTTTAAAAAAAAAATTCAATGTGGTATAGTTCATATGTAAACAATACTTCCAATTACATGAATCCTTATTATCACATGTACACTCTCTTAACTTTAGAATCCCATATCCAATGTTTGTAATTCTTTTTCCTTTTACCATATGTCATTTTAATTATGAAAGTACATGGTCATTAAACCACATTATATTTTTCCATCATAACATATTTATTTATGTGTATGCATTGTGGAACTATTTACTATATGGTAATTCTTATAATATATATTCATTCTTTTTAATGAATACCTCTTATATTATAAATGTTATAATTCTTATAACATCAAAACCATATTATAGATCCCATTTAAAAATGTTAATATTTCCGAACAGCACCTTTGTTCTTAAATATTTACAAAATCCACCACATAATTAATATAATGTTACATTATAGTTATATAACATATCTTATGACATTTAAGTCATTAAAACAATTATAACCCATAGTTGTAATTGTTTTAAAATACCAAACAACCCTTAATATTTTCGGCTTTTACTATAACCACTAAACTTCTATAAAATCACAATTCAATCCCAATTTATAATACATAGTTTTCTAATTCCATCAAAACTATATATTATACATATTTCTTTATAAAACTTTATATATAACTCCAAAAATTACCAAACTATACCAAGAGGTTATAAATTATTCCTAACCTTATTCTTCCTTTAAATCTCGGTTTTCACCCCTTTGTTACCCATTTGTAACAATGTTATAAAATACCATATATTATACTTATATAATTCATATGAACTCCAAATTTAACCAAATAAATTTTAAAAATTCCTAATAACCCAAGGTTTGTACTAAACTCCATTTAGTACCCCAAGTTTTTGAAATTACATTATAGCCCCATCTCTTTTAAATCTTTTACAAATTAATACTTATCTTAGTATAAGGTTGTATTTTAATTTCAAAAATTCTCCAAACTTGGTCAAAGTCTCCTATATAGTCAACTTTGACTTCTAATACCAAATGGGAACCAATTTTTTGGTAATCACTAATAATAACCTATACTTTTCTATTTTTACAATTTTGACCCAAAACTTTATAAAATGTTATAATTTTTATTAAATTCATTTAAAACCCTAAATTACTCTAAATTAAGCCCACGGCTTTCTAATTTCTTAGTAATTATGAATTGGCCCCAATTTTAATTATAAGCATAAATAAAACTAAATAAGCTTATAAACTTAAATTAAAATGGCCTAAATGACATGGCCTTATTACAACCTTGAACTTGCAAAATAAATTACACAATAAATGTCTCAAAATATAGCATATATTCTCGGCCTCACCTTGGTTTAATTATTTTTCCACATAATGTCATAATTTGACCATTATGTTATTAAATCTCTTAAATGACTAGCTTAATTTATCTTAGTCATTTTTTTTCCATTTTTAGGTCAATATGACCCATATTTATAATTTCACTCTCGGCCATATATATATATGCTTAGAAATTATAAAAATCATAAGTTTAAGGTGTTTATACCTTGATTATTCCTTGTATGGGCACGGTCACTTGTAGGAAAATTCACCACTTCATTTAGACATGTTTAATACACCAAAATAAGATATGGTTATACTCCAAGCTTGAGCTTAACCATAAGGAACAATTAATGTAAGATTTAAGGCAAAAATCACCTTAAAAATGCAAGGGAAGTTCAAGCTGGTTTCGGCCTGAATCAAACACACCACAAGGTGTTAGATCCACCATATTGATAGGAAATAGCTAGATCACAACAAGCTGCCTTGTTATTAGGTTTTACCTTGGAAAAATGCCTTAAAAGAGGGTATTTCCTTTGGATCTTGGTCACCCTTGCTCCAAATGGCTAACCAACTGAATGAACATGTAAATATGAAGATTATGAGTGTATAAACTCATAAAAATCAGAGGAAGAAAACCGCTTGAAGGATTGAGAGGCTTAAGGTATGTTTTTACCTTAAAATGCAATTTTGAGCAACCTTGGTCCCTCTACTTGCTTCAACCGAGTTTAGCTGTTGTTCTAACCTTAGAAACACTGAGAATGAGCCATAGGAATTGATGAGCCGTGAAATCTAGGTGTAGGTAGTGAAGAGATGAAGAAAAAGGCTAAAAATGACCTTAAAACACTTACCTTAAGAGCTTAGGAGCTAGATCTGCCTTCCATGCTCAAGAACCAGACTTGAGAGCTTCTAGGAAGGGGAGGAACTCAGCTGGGACGGATGGGATCGGACAAGGAGGAAGGAAAGATGGGAAAGGTTTGAAATAATTGAAAAAGGTAAGGTTACTATTCTAAATTTGGTATTAGGTATCAATTTGTCTCATAATGATTGTAAGCTGTCTCCTCTCCTCTTGCCAGCCGATTTCCTTGGGGCCAAATGGGTCATTACTTGCCCATTGACCATACTTGGTCAATTTGACTCATGCGGGCCCCACTTTAGGGTTTTTTTAATATTATAATATTAAATTTGTAAAAATTCATAAATTTCTGGAATTAAATCCCTAATATGATATAATATGATAAATATCATATTTAAGGGTAATTTTAATCTTTAAGCCCATTAAAAATCAATTTAGAAGGCAATCTCACAAAACGTGCTTTAAGGTGTTTTAGTGCACATTTTTGTGTCACAGGGTATTCCTGAGCTTAGTTCTCCTTGAGAACGGTTTTGTTGTGTTCCTTACTTCATTATAATACTTAGGAATCCATTTTGGATCCTATTTGAGGTCATACAATCTTTATGGTGTCTTAAAGCACATTTTTGGCTTTACCGATCTTAAGGCGTGTGTTGCCTTGTTGAGATCTTTTAGATTGTTCCCCAATAATATTTAGATGTTTATTAATCATCTTAGATCATTTAATTATTTTTAAAGGTTAGGGGTATTTCAGCAGTGTCCTTCGTTACTAAACCGGTGTGTCCACGGGTGGTTGACGTTGGTTAGCATGGGGTTGCGGATCGTCAAGTCCTGGTCTTTATGACAGCTTCCCTGTGATCTGCCATCGTTAAATATATGCACACACGTACACACGGAGTGATGTAGAGGTATCCTCGCGAGATACTGGCATATGAATAGGGGTGCGTGGAGTACCCCTTGTGAGACACGTCTAGTGCTGTGTATGATTGAGTTTTGCACCTTGTCTAGTGTTGTGTATGAATGAGCTTTGCACCTTGTTTAGTGTTGTTTATGAATGAATGTGTCATGATTATTGACTATATGGAATGAGATTATTGCTGTATCAAATGTGATACATATAGACTAGGTCTGAACGTAGTGGGATGTACTCCCTAGTGATGATCTGTCTGTGATTACTTAGTGGAACTGGATTCCTTAGGTGAATTGTTGATGAGTAAGGACTTCGGGACGAAGCCTTTTTAAGGGGGGTAGACTGAAATACCCCTAACCTTAAAAACTTAATTAAATGATCTATTAATGATCTAAGATGGTTAATAAACATCTAAATACCATTGGGGAACAATCTAAAAGATCTCAACAAGGCAAAACATGCTTTAAGATCGATAAGGCCAAAAATGAGCTTTAAGATACCATAAAGATTGTATGACCTCAAATAGGATCCAAAGTGGATTCCTAAGTATTATAATGAAGTAAGGAACACAACAAAACTGTTCTCGAAGAAAACTAAGCTCAGAAACACCCTGTGACACAAAATGTGCACTAAAACACCTTAAAGCACGTTTTTGTGTATGAGCTCAAAGATAATGACTTTTTGTCATTTTAAAGACTGGAGTATATCATTTAAATCATTAATTTGACATGATAGACTATATTATAAATTCTAAATCAAAGTTTGAAAATAAAAATCAAAATATGACATTTATTTGTGAATAGTAGCCCAAATAGTGCATTTTTAAGCAAATTGACCAAGTTTGGTCAATGGTCAATTAATTGACCATTCTTATCCTTTGGCTGTCGGCAGGCAAGGAGGAGGGAAGACAGCTCACACAGCATTAATGCTAAATATCTTCCTAATTTGATGAATCACCATTTACTATTCCTTTTTATAACATTTTACTTCTTTAAACACATTACCTTGCATTCTCTTGCCTCTTGTCCCATTCCAGCCAAGCCATCAGCTCTTCCAAACCCTCTCAAGCTGTGCTCTTGAGTATGGAAGACAAATCAATCTCTTAAGCACCTAAGGTAATGGTTTAAGGCATATTTTAGCTCTTTTTCTTCATCTCTTCAATACCTACACTTGGAGCTCATGACCTATCACTTTCCATGGCTCATTCTCAGTGTTTTAAGGCTTGAACAAACACCAATCTTGGCTGAAGCAAGTCTAGGGACCAAGGTTGTTCAAATCTACATTATAAGGTAAAAACATACCTTAAGGATCTCTACTCTCCATCCGGTTTGTTCCTTCTGATTTTTATGAGTTTAATCACTCATAATCTTCATATTTACATGTTCATTCAGTTGTTTAACCATTTGGAGCAAGGGTGGCTGAAATTCAAAGGAAATACCATTCTTTAAGGCATTTTGTCAAGGTAAAACCTATTACCATGGCAGCTTGTTGTTGTTTAGCTATTTCCTATGTTTATATGGTGAATTTAACACCATGTGGTGTGTTTAATTCAGGCCAAAATCCTTTGGAAACTTCCTTGCATTTTTAAGGTGATTTTTGCCTTAAATCTTACATTAATTGTTCTTTATGGTTAAGCTCATGTTGGAGTATAACCATATCGTATTTTGGTGTATTAAACATGTCTAAATGATGTGGTGATTTCCTCCAAGCTGCCGAGTTATTATACAAGGGATAAACCAAGGTATAAACACCTTAAACTTATGATTTTATGGTTTCTTAGCATATATATTATATGTGCCAAGAGTGGCGTTAATTATATGGGTTATTTTAACCTAAGTATGGAAAAAAATGACTAAGAAATTAAGCTAGTCATTTAAGTGATTTAATTAACATAATGGTCAAATTATGACATTATGTGGAAAAATAAATAAGCTATAGAAAGGCCGAGAGTTTATGTTATATTTTGAGCTATTTATGTGTAATTTTATGTTCTAAAGCAAAGTTGTAATAAGGCCATGTCATTAGGCAATTTATTTAAGTTTAAAGCTTAATTAATTTATTTATGCACTTACTATTAAGTAAGGGGTCAAAGCCGTAAATAAATAAACATTAGAGGGCTGTAGGGGAATATAGCCGAAAATTGGGATTTAAAATGTATTTAAATAAAAACTATAAGATTTTATAAAGTTTTGGGGTGAAATTGCAAATATTGGAAAGTTTGGGGTAATCTATGTAATTACTGAGAAAGTGGGGTCAAAATGATGTTTGGAAGTCAAACATTGACCAAGCAAAAGACTTTGACCAGATTTGATGATTTATTAATTTAATTATCAAATTATACTAAGTTATGTATTAAATTGTAAAAATTACATAACATATGGGTATATTTGAGATTACCGAAAGTTTAGGGTATAAAATGGTATTTTATACACCTATGGGTGATTAGGAATTTTTAGGAATTTATTTGGTTAAATTTGGAGTTAATATGGATTATATAAGTATAATATATGATATTTTATATCATTGTTACATATAGGTACCATATATGGTGGAAACCGTAAATATTGGAAATATAAGGTTAGGAATGATATTTATAACCTTTTTGTAACACCCCAACTCAATCCAAATGTGGTCTCGCAACTTAACAGTATATATATAAACATGTCACAGCGGAATTCTTTACAATCCAGGACCTTGCCACGGTCTGACTACAGAATATACCGAACATTAGTCTATCAACCTTAACCATTTACATAACCTTCTTACAATCCTCTCACAACCTATACATCTTACTAACTCAATTGCCATACGAGTGTACATGCACAACTCGTAGGTCACACTTAATCCTTAACACTTGTATCCTCTTCTTACTCTTGCGACGGCCGCCTCCTGATGTACCTGTGTAGTAAAAACAGCCCCAAAGGGGGGTCAGCACGAATGCTGGTACGATCCCCTCATGGCCCCCAAGCTAACGTGGCTACGACGACTAATTGTCGATAGCATGGAGGTTGATTATATGCACAACATAATAGTGAATGCTGTAAACAACGATCCAAATATGAACAATCAAAGTTCACACACAATGAACGACTTAAATGCGTTCCCTTAATTAGAGAGTTAGCTATTTAACTCTTTAAGTAATGTTCCGTCTTAATCTTAGTCCATCCTTATCTCACCTCAATCTTAGTCTTATCTTAATCTTAGAAACAACCATCCTTTAATAAGGAGTGGATGTAACTTACCTTAATCTTGATAATACAAACCATCCTTTAAAAAGGAATGGTTGCAACTTATCTTAACCTCACCTTAATCTTAATCTTAACTTAATCTTAATCTTAACGATACAAATCATCCTTTTAAAATGAATGATTGTAACTTAACTTAACCTTATCTTATTCTCAGAATACAAACCGTTCCTGGAGGGGAATGGTTGTAGCCTAAGTCCAAACCTGGGATTTAGGTGATCCCACTGCACCATCTTAATGCCACCTACCCTGGACGGGAATCCAGCGTTGCTGAGCCGGCAACCGGCCCTAGGCTACAAGTCCGAAGACAAGTCCTTAAGCGGAGGGCGGATCTGATTCAGATACCGTCCCCCTTTTTCCTTAGCATGCATGACCGGAGATCGGTCCCGGGTTTCCTCACTCAAGTTCCAGTTAGTAATAGTCTCAAGACCATGTTTGTTGGTTAACCTCTTTCGGTTCATATCGTCCCTTATTAGGGGCGTTCCTTAGTCTCACTCAATTTCTTACTAAACATTGGTTAGTAAGTTCTCACGGTATGTTGTGTTAGTTTTCAAACATCACACAACAATACAATAATCATAATATTCCGGTTGCATGCTTTATCTTGTTTAGTGAGCACACAAAAACAGATAGCACACAAGCCGAGGGACACCTCGTTAGCAAGCAGGTCACAAGAAGAACTGTACCGTTCACCGTCGGCGGTTCGGCTGCTTACTCTCTTCTGGAGTCCAAACTCCCAAGTCCTAAAACATTCATTCAGTTTTAGGTTGTTAATCACTTAACTTAATATGACTTACTTAACTTGTTTAACTTACTTAATTCCTTAATGATCCCCACCTAACACCTCTTAAGTCTTACAACTTAATCTCACAAACTTAATCTTAAACTTTCAAGTTTATACTATACTTAACTTAATTCCTTAAGTTCTTAGGGTCCCAATCATTACTATCCTACCAAAGGCATACCCTAATACCAATTAACACCCTCAGAAATTAAAATTTCTCTTCTTTTTTTTTGTTTTTAGGCTCGACCGGACTTACCGACCGGACTTGCCAAGTCCGGTCCGTTCCAGTACCCTTTACCGTTTGAAAATTCTACCCCGACCGGACTTACAAGTCCGGTCCCCAAGGTCGGTCCATTCCCGAGAGTTCTCCCGTGAAAATTTTAAGCCCGACCGGACTTGACAAGTCCGGTCCCATGTCCGGTCTATTCCAGAAACTAACTCCCTCACAAAACAAGCCCGACCGGACTTGTAAGTCCGGTCCCCAAGTCCGGTCGGTTCCAGAAACATTTTCCGGTAGTGTAACAGAGCCCGACCGACCTTGCAAGTCCGGTCCTAAGGTCGGTCGGCTCCAGAAACTTGTTTCTAAATTCTCTTTCAACTCTAAACTTCTCCTCATATATTCTAATATGTTATAACCTCATTTGGGCACCTCAAATACACCTTAAGCCCTCCTTTAAATACCTTAAATCATCCACCAAGATCCACCTTAGTCATTATGCATTTTCCTTGTAATAATGCTAACACTTGTAACGTTTTCCTCTAGGTTCTAGGTGGTGGTTCATACTTAATGTAACCACTATGCCAAATATTTTCCTCACCACTATAACATCATCTCCCAAGCATCTTTCACCATCGAAAATCCTTTTATGCATTTACTTAAAGTTCCTTCCTAAGCTTAAGCTTCCATCCACCAACACCTTATTTCCTTCCTAGTTGTTTACCAACATTTGCCTAAGTCCTACATGCTCAATTACATTCTCTTGATTCTTTAATCCTCCAAGGTAATGCCTAAGTCATTATAACTCATTACCACACTTTATCTCACCCTTTTTCATCAAGACAACCTCTAAAACTTCCTAGTACTTCCTTAGTCATTAATTCCCCTTAGAACATATTCAAATCACCTTAATCATTACACCTTCTCCTTAAACTTATGCTCAAATCTTATATTCCTCATCTCATGATTTTGGTGTGCTCAAAACACTCACCATTCCTAACTCCTCCTAGACATCTCTAGGTCATCCTAAACCTCAAGAACTCCTTAGTTAACTAATCTCCACTCAAATTCCTCATAATGATTCCTAGTAAATCCTAGGTCATATTAGTTCACCACCATCGCCTAAACACTTATTTCCTACTCAAATTTTGCCATAGCACCTCTAGCATCATAGCATGCCCAAACACATTATTTTTCCTCATAACCATCTCACACACCTCAAGTTCTTTCTCATCATATCCCATCACCCAAACCAACTCATTCACAACAAACTCAACATATTGCAATAATCTTAAATTGCATAGCACTAAGGCTCTTAAATGACATGGCTCTTAGGCCCTTAAATGACTTAAACTTAAACACTGAATTTCCCACATATATAAGCTTTCAACCTGAAAATACACTCATCAATCTCATAGTAGTTATAGTGTTCTTAAAATCCACCTTAACCTTATATTACTAACTCATTCTCATTAGCTCCTTAATCACAAGTTCATAAGCTTGTTTAAGTTCTTTTTCTTAGGTTATATAACCCAATACACAATGTAAGCTCTAAGCCACATTGGTATTTATCTAAAACTCATTCCTTAATCTTAAACCACCATTAGGTAAGCATTTTACCTTGTTTTCTCAAGCTTATCTTAATCTCCTCCTTAGGCCTTCTTCTTGCATAGATCTCGGCCACCACTTAAATTCCTTTTGCCAATGTTCTAATCAATATTTAAGAACTCATATGAGTACTAAACAATGCACTAACCTCAAGGAATAAAAACCTAGGTTAGAAATGTGTTCTAAGGCATAAAAGTGGATGATTACCTTTGAAGTCTCCAAGTAGACTTTGGAATTGAATGAAATAGGACCTCCACTAGTCCTTGGTGAATAAATCAAGCTAGAACAAGGCATAAAAACATAGCCCCATGAGAAGGAATTTTCGGCCATGTACAAGAAATGATGGAAACATGGTTTTTCTTACATTTTCTTTACCTTAAGAGAATGGAGAGGCTAATGTGCTCTTCAAACTTGATTTTCCTCCATCAATGAAGTTTTCTCATGGCACCAAAATGGAGCTTTGAAAGATTTGAAAAGATAGAAAGATAGGTCTTGACCTAACTAAGAATAATATGTGTTTAGTTTTGATTTGGAGCAATATTGTGTATTTGGTAAGTGATTGAAGATGGAGAACCATGGGGAAGCAGCACTCGGTTTTGGAACAGAGAGAAGAAGAAGAAACCGTGGGTGAAAGAGAGAAATGGAGAATAGAGGAGAGAAGTGAGCTAATATGAGATATTTGCTTTATTAAAGCAAATAGTATCTTTCTTACTTACTCTTCTTTTCCTTTCTTATTTGATGACTCATGTGGTGACTCACCTCTCTTAGAAAACCGGCCACCCTCTTAAATAAGGCTAACATGGTCTTTGTTGACCAATTAATTGACTTATGTTGATTAAAACTTAAACTAGTCACTAAATAGTTACTATTCACTAAACAAGGCACATAATCGGGAAATTTTTGATTTCCCATTGATTTAGACCTCCTAATGTGATACTAATTAGTACACATGTTGATTAAAGAGTAATGAAGGACATTTAGCCACTCAAAACTCAATTCTAAGACAATTTCTCAAAAATGTGCTTTAAGACTTCTTAAAGCACATTTTGTGTTTTAACCTGTTTTCAAGCTTGGTTTTCTTTGCTAATTGATTTAAAATGACCATTAGAATATTACTAAGGTCTTATCATGATATTTGGGTACTCACCCAAGTCTCTCCAAGCTTAGAGCACGTTTTTGCCCTGATTGCCTTTACAACACTTTCTTGTGTTTTCCTTGGTTTAAATTATCTACCAATCTTTCTAAGGCATATTTTAGCCTTACTACATCATGATTGATGTTTACTTAGCATACTTAGGTTTGGGGTATTTCACTTTTGGTATAGTTTGGTAATTTTTGGAGTTATATATAAGGTTTTATAAAGATCTATGTATAATATATGGTTTTAATGACATAAGGAAACTATATATTATAAATTGGGGAAATTTGGTAATTATACAAAGTTAGGTGGAAGGAATTTAATTAAAACAGACCCTAGGGTCTGTTCGGTAATTATAAACCTTTATAACCATAGGTTATAATTATATTAAGGTTTAAGGCTTATAATACAAGGTAAATATTATAAGTGTGACAATGGTATATAATTTGGGGATTGATTTGTAAAATCTGAAAGTATGGTGGAATTAAATAAAACCGAGAATACTATGGTACATTTGGTATTTTATAACAACTTATAACTATAGGTTATAATTGTTTTAATGACATAAATGTCATAATATATGTTATATAACTATGATATAACATTATATAAATTATGTGGTGGGTTTTGTAAATATTTAAGAAAATAAATGTTGTTCAGTAATAATGGGATTTTAGAACAAAAATTTATAATATGGTTTTCAATGTTATAAAGGTTATAACATTTATAAAATAAGAAATATTCATTAAAAGAGAATGAATATATTATAAAGACTTACCATATAATAAATAGTCCCATAATACATGTATATAAATAAATATATGTTATGGTGTGGAAAAATATAATATGGTTCAATAACCATATATTATCATAATTAAAATGATATAAGATAAAGAGAAAAGAATTACAAACATTAGATATGGAAATTCTAATGTTAGGAGTATACATGGAAAAATAAGGATTTATATAATTCAAAGTATTTTTACATATGAATTATACCACATTAGTGTAACACCCCCACCGCTAATACCTTCATTACTGTACAATACTTACCTTCGCAGCGGACATTACATACCCAACGGCGGGTGTACAATGCCGTTAGTCACCCACGTGACTAACAAGGCGAGTTACAATCCTACATACTATCGGTCTGATGAATATGAACATACCGAGTGGTCTACACAATACATCACTTTCCCTTGCATACTCAACCATGATTCAAATACAACTCCAATACAATACTATACCGAGTCTACTACAATCCTTAAATTACCGATACAGTTTAGACTTCCAAATTCATAATGTGTTACAATACAACTCCTTTTATTCAACTACCCATGCTTATGTAGCAGTCCCCGTCCTACTCTCTCGAACGGTGGTCAGCTTCGAATACCTGCACACTAAAAACGGTCCCCCTAGGGGGTCAGCTTACGCTGCATATGAAATTCGCATATACCGCGTGCTAACCGCGGTACGCCGACTACTTTGGGTCGGATATACATGGAGTTCATTTTACATGCATACATACATACAATTACTATACAATACATTCAACAATACATACATACACATACAAGGTTCAATACCTACTAAGGAAGACAGTTCGATAGTCGACCGTTCGTATTAGTTACTTACTCATTGCTACTTCGTGGTTTGTTCGATATTCGTTACTCTACTCATAACTACTCCCTACTCATTACTCGTCACTCTACTCTTACATACTCATCACTTCATGCTCATACCCTTACTCGTACCCACTCCTTACTCCGTACTCGTTACTATACTTGTGCATACTCATTGCTCAATACTCTGTACTTACTCGTCTATACTCGATACTCAATACTCAATACTTAATACTTACTCGTACATACTCAATACGCAATACTCAGTACTCAATACTCAATACTTTGGCCTCTGTGCGGAGTCATACACAAGACTCGCCACCGGGCCTACAATCTCGAAGGCTATACGCTTAGCTCCTCAAATATACCATTGTCCAGTTCTACCGGACTACTCAAATTCCCAGCACTCCTCTCTTGGAGTATCTTACCATCTCATTGAAATACCCCAAACCTTGATATGTGGTTTAAATAGCAAACTATGTTATATAAAGGCTAAAAAGTGCCTTAGAAACATCAGTGGAGAATTTAAAACATAGTAAAGTGCAATAAAGCACTAAGACACAGTTTGAGCAAAAACATGCTCTAAGCTATGAGTGAACTTGGTTAGGACCCAAAGAGCCTACCAAGACTAAATAATATTCAATTATGATTTAATAAGGCTAAATAAGTCCTTAGGAAGCTTTGGAAGACAATGAAACCAAACAAAACACAAATAAATACCTTAAAGTCAATATGAGCAAAAATGTGCTCTAAGCTTGGGATAAATGTGTATAAGGCCTAATGGTCATACCTATGCCTTATTTATATGTTAATGAACATATTAAATCAATTACTAAAGAAAACCAAGCTTGAAAACAAGTTAAAACGCACAATGTGCTTTAAGGAGTCTTAAAGCACGTTTTTGAAAAATTGTCTTGTAAATGAGTTTTGAATGGCTAAATGTCCATCATTACTCTTTAATTAACATGTGTACTATATAGTATCACATTTGGGTGGCTATATCAATGGGAAATCAAAAATTTCACTTCTATGTGCCTTGTTTTGTGAATAGTGATTTTTATAAACTAGTTTGTAACATATAATGTTACAAGTAATTAAATGGACCAACAAAGACTATAATACCCTTATGTAATAAAGGGGGGCCGGTTTTTAAGGTGTGGTGACTCACCACTCACTTGTTAACTTGTTAAAGAAATAAAGATGACTAATATAGTTACTATTTGCTTTTTAAGTACAAATATCTTCTAAAAAGCAAACTTATCTCATTTCTCTCATTCCTTTCTTCATTTCACACGGCTCCACTCTCTTCAACCTCTCTTCTTGCTGTTCTCTCACGTTCATACAGCACCACCACCATGGAAGTCCACCTTTGAACTCTTGTAAAACCTAGCTCACTTAACCAAATCAAAAACAAACACCACCATTCTCTTCCTCTCATCAAGCTCTTCATTCCTATCTTCTCAAAATTTCAAGATCACCATTTCGGTGCCATGGAGTTCCACCATTGATGGAGCTTGAGCTTGTCTTTCCACATATTATTGATCTCCTTTGCTCCTAGGTAAGGAATCTCAAAGAAAAATCAAGTTTCCTCCATGTTTTGTGTGTGACCGAAAATATTCATTGATGGAGCTCCTTGTGTTGCTTTGTTCTAGCTCCATTTGAATCTTTCAAGGACTAGGTGGAGTCCTCTCTTCATAGATATTCAAACACCCTTCAAAGATTAAGGTAAAACAACTACATTAATGTTTTGAAATAATGTAAACCTAGGGTTTACAATGAGATGGAGCTTAAAGCTGAATACTCATTATGTTGTTTGTATAATGTTTAGTAGTTGGCAAGGAACCAAATGCCTTACCGGTTTTGTAAGGAAACAAGAAAGAAATTTGGGAGGAAAAGAGGTAAATATGCTATCTTAATGTGGTTTAATGCCTTAGGAGAAATAAGCTTATAATGCTTGTTAAAACTACCTAAAGAGCAAATGGTGAATGACCTAGTAAAGTGTTCTCAAGGAGACTAGTAAAAGAACATATGTATTGGTGTATGTATTTGCAGGTCAAAGGCATTATTTATGTGGGAAGTTCAGTGTTTAAGGTTATGCAATTTAAGGGCCTAAGAGCCATGTTATTTAAGGGCCTAAGTGCCAAGCAATTTAAGTTATGCACTATATTGTGATGTAGTGCTTAGTGTGTGAAGTTTGTGTGTAAAAATGTTCTTGATGGATTTTAGGTGTTCTTGAATGAAACAAGGTAAAAACCTAAGTGTTTGGATGTGAGTAAATACAAGAGAAGCTATGGCCAAATTTGGGAAATGTGTGAGAAGTTCTAAGTGTTTTAAGAAAGTTTTGGTGAACTAGGAAGTATTAAAGGTGAACAAATGTTTCACTAAGGAAGAAAACGTGCATTAAGGTGTTACAAGGATTTAGGTGCTATCTTGGAAGTTCTAGGAATTCAATGAGTGTTTTAGGATGAAATAAAGTCTTGGAGAAGTTTGTTTAAAGTTGGGTAAAGTTGATGTATAAGGAGGGAATGAGGTTTAGGTAAGGTTTTGAGAAAGGAATCCAAGAAGTTGTGAAAAGAGGATTTGGCTAGTAAGAGGAGATGCTTGGGAGATGATGTTATGAAGGTGAAGAAGCATTTTAGTGTAGTGGTCATTATAGGTGAAATACCACCTAGAAATCTTAAGGAGAAAACATTCCAAGTGCTAGGAACTTTGTAAGAAGTTTGTGAATGATAAAATGGTTTTGGTGAGTGATTGTAAGAGTTTAGCACATGGATAAGGGTGTGTTTGAAGTGCCCAAATGAGGTTAGGGTATACTAGGATATGTGGGGTGAAGTTTGGAGTTGAATGTAAAAAGGAAAACAAAGATCTGGGGCAGACCGGACTTGCGACCGGACTTGCAAGTTCGGTCGGGCCCAGTTTACCCTGTGGGAATTAGTTTCTGGAATGGACCGGACATAGGACCGGACTTACAAGTCCGGTCGGAGTAGAAAAATTTTGACGGAAATGTGTTCTGGAATCGACCGGACTTGGGTAAGTCCGGTCGGCAAGTCCGGTCGGACCAAAAATGTTGTTAAAGGTTATGAAATGATATGTAATGATGGGGATTGATAGGTAATGATGTTATAAGGTTGTTAAGGACATGTTAGGTGAGTTTTAAATGGCAATTAAGTGGGTGAAAAGTTGTATCAAAATGTAAAAGTAAAACAAGTTAAAATGTAAAGTTATGTAACTAAGTTAACGGGGAAAGTTAAGCATTAGACATTAAATAATCAAGCAAACCCCGATGTTAATAAAAACACATGTGATGTTAACAGTTGTTCGAGAATCGCTCGAGGAACATAAGTGGACGTGGTAAAGTGGACTCCGGTGACAGGTATGGTTTTCTTGCAACCTGTGTCCTACCGGATTACACCGGCTTGTATGCCAATGTGTTTTTCTGTATGTTTGCCACGTTGTAAGATTAACATGTAATGAGTTTACAGTAATTCGTTTATGTGGCGTGTACAACTCCGATACCATTTAACCCCGGAAGTGTTAACCTTAGTTAACTGAGTCTAGGATCACATGAGAGTTCGGTATTCGGAGTAAACGACCCGTACCATGGGACGTACTAACCACGGCTATGCGTGTGTTAATTGTGTGATATGTGTAAGTGAATGTAGGGATCTCCCTTGTGTGTAACCCAGTTGTAATACTGTATGGTGTGTAGTCATGATAGACTCCATAATGGGGTTCTAACTAATATCTAAAGTAAGTATGTACTAACAGTGGTGAGGAATCCGGTTTGGCCGGTCGCGCGTTGTTTGGGAGAGGGTATCCTTCCTAGCCTTACCCTTCTCTTTGTTATGGTTGTTTCCCTCACGGGTTATGATCTCCCATTAGCTTACTCCAAAGCTTAGCTATTCTGACTTATGATCGGTTTAGGGGGAACATGTGTTTGTGTGGTGTGTTCGGGCCTCCAAACCCGAACCGCCTTAACTTAAGTTACTCGCCCAACTATTAGGACGGTAATGAGTGTTGTTGTTATTGTGTAACGAGCTTATCATGAGACTGGCAACATTCTCTAGGCTCACCAGTGTATAAACAATGTTTGGGTTGGTTCCTAAGAGAACCACTCCCGTTATGTTATGTATTTTTGTTGTGATGCAATATCTATTGCGGTATTATGTTGTGCACGTGGAAACGTGCAAAGTGTTGTTAAGTGTTGTATGTAGTGTATGTTGTAGGTTGTATAATGTGGAGTGTGTGGATCATGGATATGATTCCCAGTTTGTGATAAGAGGCGTTTAAGGATAACCCGATTTAAGGGTAAGTGTCGTCTATTAAGGAAGTAGCTCCATTAGAGGAGGAACACTCTAGGGATAATGAATACCAAGAGTGACTTATTAAGTAAGGATATACTATCCGTTTGTTGAGCCCATTGAGGTGAAATGTTATGTGATGTGTGTTTACTGTTACATGCATGATTTAAATATAATCAACCGCATGTTAAGACGACAATTAGTTGTGCGTGGCCCGGTAGCATGTGGGCTGCGGGATTACCATACCAGCAAAGGTGCTGAGCCCCTTGGGGGCCACCCTTTCTCTTCTTTTCCTATTTCAGGTGAAGTGCTGGAAGCCGTTCGAGAGTAGGACGGGTAGTCGTCGTACATGGGTAATCATTTAAGTGTATGTATACAGTAGGTGTAGTAAGACCGAAATTGTTGTCGGCATCAGTTTACAAATACTCGGTATAGTTGGAAGGAGTGCGTTGTGTTGTTGTTAATGGAAAGGGATAGTAATGTGTAGTCGCTCGGGAATTTAGCCCATCAGACCGGTACAATGTATGTGTATTAGCCTTGTTAGCCACGTGGGTTAACGGCGTGTAACACCAGCGAGTTGAGTTAATTGATGAGTTGTGTATTCCGCTGCAGATTGTTGTTATGTATTTGTTGTTGGATGGGGTGTTACAAAAAGTGGTATCAGAGCGAAGTATCGCTCTGATGACTGAATTACCGAGCTTAGGAAGTACCGAGTTAGGATTTAAGTACTTTGGGTTAAGGGTTGAGTGATAGCGTGAGAGGTACGCTAGAAAGGAACTACCAGTGAATACTGGAACCTACTATATCCTTCCCACCCTCCACAATCCCTGTTTTATAACTTGGGCAACAACGCCAGAGAGATGGAAGTCCTCTCTTACTCGGGAATACCCGATCTGGCTGTTATTATGTACCTCTAGAGGTACGGAGAACCTGTTACGGTAGATCCCGAAAACTGGGAATCCCGGAGACGGTCTCCATCTGAACAATGTTAACCGCATTTAGTAGCGAAGAATGAAGGATTTTGTGCATAAGAGAATAGAATTTCCGGCAACCTGGGTCGACATGCAAAGCAGTCGAGAGTAACCAGCTTGCAACGCACTGACCGTGCAACAGGCAAGAAGTGGATTAGTGAAACCGAGACAAGTGTCTACGGGACCACAGTTGATAAACAATACACCAACGGTATACTAACCGATAAGGGAACTACAACGTGGTGCCCAAATACGTGGAACGGGCTACAAGAGAATACGATACTAAGACAAAGGGGTCTCCCAGAATGGGAAACACCCTAGTTGATGATCGTCAGGTGAAGACAGTGAGAAGTCACCTAGAAGAGTTATTATCAAGGCAGTAAGATCAGTGAGGGCCAACAAGGCCACTGTTGACGGTATGGGTAAAGACAATACCATAACCAGTATGTGTTAAACCAATATCCAGTTAGCATGGCGCACTTGCCATAGCAAGTGCTGCTATAACAGGGCTGTTCGGGAAATTTATAACCACTACAAGTACTTAGTAAAGTACCACGAAGTTAAGTGTGAACATTATAACCATGGAAGGGCTTAACGGCCTGACCTTTGTAATTGGAAGTACACCAGTCAGCAAGAAGCTAGACTTGGTTAAGGTAAGAAGATGTTGTGGAACCATGAGAAATTTTTCTTTCAAACCCAGATTTATACAAACTCTTTTCTTTTCAAAACCAAATTTTCTTTCAAACCAACACTTCTTTCCAACCTTCTTTTAAACCAAGCCAGTAAAACCAGGGACAGTTGACGAGGATACAACAATGGATAAACTTTCCCTCGATTAAGTTCGGGAAGTAAGGAATGAATATTGTCACGGGACAAAATAAGGGAGTTGACAACAGAATGCTTCACCTAGGCGTGTGACGGACACTACGAGTGTACCAACTGAATTGTGGGACGACCGCACTCCGATAGGAGCTTGTGGGCCCGACAGACCTACTTATAGGTTAGTTGGGTAAGTAGTAATGTATCAGTATGATACCCCATATATGTATACGAGTAGAGTCCGAAACACGGGAAGTAGTCGACTCCGTCTACGGTCAGCAGTATAAATCAAACAAGAGCTAAGGATTACAAGGAATAGTTGAAGCTAAGGAACTCAGTTAAGTTAACTAGACTAAAAGAGTCAGTGAATTCATTTCCAAGGAAATGTTTTAAGAGTCAGGAAGTGCGAAGTGCACTGACTGTTATGTAAAGACATCGTATATATCTTAAGGATCCTCAGGGATAAACATGATAGCTGGAACGGAGACTCAGCCTATGCATGGCAAGGCAGATGCCTAATGTGGACACATTAATGTGCAATGAACGGGATGAAAATTCCCAGAATGAGTACCTACACTACCAGGAAATGTTGATCTTCACAGAAGGAGATAATAAGCCATTTAAGAACGCAAACGGCGTGGCTAACTCAATATATCAATAAGTGTGAACTAAATGTAAAAGCATAACTTAGCAACACCCAGGAGCAATCCTTGAAGGGTGTTCGCATCAACAAGTGTTGCACGAAATGGCATGACAGAAACACAAGGGTTGAAACTAACACCCAGTTTAGACATAAGTTGTCAGGAGACGGACTGACAATCTTAAGGGGCATCCCATGAAAGGAAACGGAATGCAACGACCTTGTCATGGAGCTCATATAATATCCAAACCATATAATGTTGTACAGAGAAGTACATATGTGTGGACAGCCTACAATGAGCCCAGCTCAAGGCAAACAAGGCTCATAAGCCATAAGCAAGATATGTTATATAAATTCAATTGATTGTAGAAGTTTATGTTGTATAAGTGAATAGAGTGGTAAACGAACCACTGCATTAAGAGTGGGGATACCTCTCGATATTGTGAGACCGCAGGAGCGGTAGTTATGTGTATCAAGCCCAAGAAATATGTTAAGGATTGACCATATTGTTATTGAAAGAGAGCAGTTAGCTTAGTAACATGTGTGTATAAAGTGAAACACCGAGCTGAATAATGCCGGCTTGTGACTCGAATGATCGATGCTCAAGAAGCATTCAGTAGTCATCCAAATGAGTGATGAACCATAATACGAATGATGTAAGTATATGCGTGGAAATTAATGTGACAGTAAATACGATGTGAGTTAGTGTTATATAATAAACACGGTGTGCAGTAAGCGACCGTTGTATAAGTGTTGATGAATAATGATGTAACAGATAAGACCAGTTATGAGTTAAACTTAGTGGAGATGCAAGATAAGTGATGTTAAACGAACTGAGCAATAAGCCAGTGGTAGGTACTGTGTGATGAGGAACTCAGTGTGAATTCCATGGCGAATCGCATAAGGGATTTATTGTCAAGAGTTTACGCCTCTGCACTCTATATGACTGAGTGTTTTGGTATTGCACTTGCGCAGTAATGAACGAGTGAGATAGCCAGGAATTGGAAACATGTTAATTGTGAAGCAATAATGTTATAATGGCCGATGCATAGGAAATGCAAGACCACACCAATAAAAGAGTACTTGTACAAAACCAAATGTGGAGACATGATTAACAGTAAGTGACTACAGTAGCACTAACTGCCAAATACCGGTATGGAATATACCCAAATGTTGTAAATAGCTGAGAGAGCACTACACACTAAGTAGTAGCTCAATCTCAACCGACAGTAAGTCGGTAGAAGCAAGTCAATCATTGTGAATTACATAGTAGTTTACGCTGTAAGCTATTGGAGAAGTGAATGGAAAATTGTGAAACTCACCGAATCCGCTCAGGGTAAAAGATACCGTGCGTCGGTTGAGAAACCATTGTTACCAAGATGAAGGTGACAATTGGGGATGTACAATACAGTAAGAATAACAAATGGAGCAATTAAGCTCTACAGTTACTAGAGTTTCACAGCAGAAACTAGTGAGCCAGTGATTCAAGTGTTAGCACTTAAGTACTATTAACGCCTAGAAGCCTAACAGGCCAGAATCGAAACCAACTAAGAGTTTAAACAAACTCCAATGAGAATTCTTGGTTTAGGAACTAAACCGCCAATATGGTTAAGATCCTCTAATCAGAATCCATTGTGTAATAGCCGCGTGGAAGTTAAAACACTTCACGACGGCAGAACATTATAAGCCAATGTTTAGTGATTGATTACGTGGGCGTAATCCCTTTTAAGGGGGGTAGAGCGCAAAACCACTTAGTGTATATTACCGTACAAGTGCACGTAGTGTATGTGACTTATATTGTGCATAGCACAAAATTATATTATTGTTTTGATGATTGGTGTGTGTGTTACGTAAACATACACATTCATTCATGGTTTAATGGTGGTAATTGCGCACAGAAGATGCGAATACCATTGTGATAAGTGTGTGTTTGTTAACAGTTGTGTGTGATAGTACAAGTGTGGGGAGTAGAGAAACTCCCGGGGGAACAAAAGCCCCGACAGTGTATAAATGTAAAACCAGGTGTTGTATTTTGATAAAATATATGTGTATATATATATATACTTTATAGTGATGCATGAAAGGGTATGAAACCGACATAGAACCTAGTGAGAATAAGATTCCCTAGGCAACATGATTAAAGCGAATGGAGGTAACTGATAGACGGAGTTCTATCCTTGGAGATGTATGATATGATTAGAATGATTTAAAGATGGAAAATGGATATGCTTGATTAGTTGTTGAAAAGAAGTGGGAGGTGGAACTTGATTTCATGAGATCAAGGGAAGCCGAACACAAATTGGGGTGGAAGATAGTTCAACACTGATGCTGATCACATCAGGGTTGGATGACTCTTGAACTCCCTAAGTGGTCACAAATAACCACGCTAAGAAAAGAAGCAAAGAGCTTAAGTTGGACTTGGAGTTGTGTGTGTTTTCAAAAGGATTTTCAATTGGTATTTATAAAACGTTGATGGATACTTTACGTAATTAAAGTCTTCTTACTTAACCTCACAAGGAAATTTTAAACTTAAGTGATTGTTTTAATCTCCCAAAGGCACGGGGACGGAAGGTGTCCATCGCGACCGGGTTCTGCGGGATCACAGTGTGTATGTAAAAGATATTTTTGATTGTTATACATGCTATGACATGTTGTGTGTATGCGTAATAAATGTTATTTTGACTTTGATCTCCTAAAAGTGTATGCTATTGAGACCTATGAGTCTAAATGTGTTGTGTTACATAGACCTAAGTGTCTGAAGACTGTTATGTTATGGGGACCTATGTGTCCAAATGTTGTGATGTTACCCGAGACCAGTGAGTCCAAGGGGTTGTTATGTATGTGTAAGTGTTGTTAAGATACCCGGACCATAGAGTCCGAGGTTATCATGTGGATATGTTATGTTATGTGTGGATGTGAATGTGTTGCCCGGACCATTAAGTCCGAGGTTGTGATGTAAAGTGTGTTTGGTTATGGAAGTTTATTTCCAAGTGATTCCTGTGTTCTAATCTAATGATGTGTGGGAAATGTGAACTTCGAGGACGAAGTTCTTTTAAGGGGGGTAGATTGAAATACCCCAAACCTTGATATGTGGTTTAAATAGCAAACTATGTTATATAAAGGCTAAAAAGTGCCTTAGAAACATCAGTGGACAATTTAAAACATAGTAAAGTGCAATAAAGCACTAAGACACAGTTTGAGCAAAAACATGCTCTAAGCTATGAGTGAACTTGGTTAGGACCCAAAGAGCCTACCAAGACTAAATAATATTCAATTATGATTTAATAAGGCTAAATAAGTCCTTAGGAAGCTTTGGAAGACAATGAAACCAAACAAAACACAAATAAATACCTTAAAGTCAATATGAGCAAAAATGTGCTCTAAGCTTGGGATAAATGTGTATAAGCCTAATGGTCATACCTACCTTATTTATATGTTAATGAACATATTAAATCAATTACTAAAGAAAACCAAGCTTGAAAACAAGTTAAAACGCAAAATGTGCTTTAAGGAGTCTTAAAGCACGTTTTTGAAAAATTGTCTTGTAAATGAGTTTTGATGGCTAAATGTCCATCATTACTTTAATAACATGTGTACTATATAGTATCACATTTGGGTGGCTATATCAATGGGAAATCAAAAATTTCACTTCTATGTGCCTTGTTTTGTGAATAGTGATTTTTATAAGCTAGTTTGTAACATATAATGTTACAAGTAATTAAATGGACCAACAAAGACTATAATACCCTTATGTAATAAAGGGGGCCGGTTTTTAAGGTGTGGTGACTCACCACTCACTTGTTAACTTGTTAAAGAAATAAAGATGACTAATATAGTTACTATTTGCTTTTTAAGTACAAATATCTTCTAAAAAGCAAACTTATCTCATTTCTCTCATTCCTTTCTTCATTTCACACGGCTCCACTCTCTTCAACCTCTTTCTTGCTGTTCTCTCACGTTCATACAGCACCACCACCATGGAAGTCCACCTTTGAACTCTTGTAAAACCTAGCTCACTTAACCAAATCAAAAACAAACACCACCATTCTCTTCCTCTCATCAAGCTCTTCATTCCTATCTTCTCAAAATTTCAAGATCACCATTTCGGTGCCATGGAGTTCCACCATTGATGGAGCTTGAGCTTGTCTTTCCACATATTATTGATCTCCTTTGCTCCTAGGTAAGGAATCTCAAAGAAAAATCAAGTTTCCTCCATGTTTTGTGTGTGACCGAAAATATTCATTGATGGAGCTTGTGTTGCTTTGTTCTAGCTCCATTTGAATCTTTCAAGGACTAGGTGGAGTCCTCTCTTCATAGATATTCAAACACCCTTCAAAGATTAAGGTAAAACAACTACATTAATGTTTTGAAATAATGTAAACCTAGGGTTTACAATGAGATGGAGCTTAAAGCTGAATACTCATTATGTTGTTTGTATAATGTTTAGTAGTTGGCAAGGAACCAAATGCCTTACCGGTTTTGTAAGGAAACAAGAAAGAAATTTGGGAGGAAAAGAGGTAAATATGCTATCTTAATGTGGTTTAATGCCTTAGGAGAAATAAGCTTATAATGCTTGTTAAAACTACCTAAAGAGCAAATGGTGAATGACCTAGTAAAGTGTTCTCAAGGAGACTAGTAAAAGAACATATGTATTGGTGTATGTATTTGCAGGTCAAAGGCATTATTTATGTGGGAAATTCAGTGTTTAAGGTTATGCAATTTAAGGGCCTAAGAGCCATGTTATTTAAGGGCCTAAGTGCCAAGCAATTTAAGTTATGCACTATATTGTGATGTAGTGCTTAGTGTGTGAAGTTTGTGTGTAAAAATGTTCTTGATGGATTTTAGGTGTTCTTGAATGAAACAAGGTAAAAACCTAAGTGTTTGGATGTGAGTAAATACAAGAGAAGCTATGGCCAAATTTGGGAAATGTGTGAGAAGTTCTAAGTGTTTTAAGAAAGTTTTGGTGAACTAGGAAGTATTAAAGGTGAACAAATGTTTCACTAAGGAAGAAAACGTGCATTAAGGTGTTACAAGGATTTAGGTGCTATCTTGGAAGTTCTAGGAATTAATGAGTGTTTTAGGATGAAATAAAGTCTTGGAGAAGTTTGTTTAAAGTTGGGTAAAGTTGATGTATAAGGAGGGAATGAGGTTTAGGTAAGGTTTTGAGAAAGGAATCCAAGAAGTTGTGAAAAGAGGATTTGGCTAGTAAGAGGAGATGCTTGGGAGATGATGTTATGAAGGTGAAGAAGCATTTTAGTGTAGTGGTCATTATAGGTGAAATACCACCTAGAAATCTTAAGGAGAAAACATTCCAAGTGCTAGGAACTTTGTAAGAAGTTTGTGAATGATAAAATGGTTTTGGTGAGTGATTTAAGAGTTTAGCACATGGATAAGGGTGTGTTTGAAGTGCCCAAATGAGGTTAGGGTATACTAGGATATGTGGGGTGAAGTTTGGAGTTGAATGTAAAAAGGAAAACAAAGATCTGGGGCAGACCGGACTTGCGACCGGACTTGCAAGTTCGGTCGGGCCCAGTTTACCCTGTGGGAATTAGTTTCTGGAATGGACCGGACATAGGACCGGACTTACAAGTCCGGTCGGAGTAGAAAAATTTTGACGGAAATGTGTTCTGGAATCGACCGGACTTGGGTAAGTCCGGTCGGCAAGTCCGGTCGGACCAAAAATGTTGTTAAAGGTTATGAAATGATATGTAATGATGGGGATTGATAGGTAATGATGTTATAAGGTTGTTAAGGACATGTTAGGTGAGTTTTAAATGGCAATTAAGTGGGTGAAAAGTTGTATCAAAATGTAAAAGTAAAACAAGTTAAAATGTAAAGTTATGTAACTAAGTTAACGGGGAAAGTTAAGCATTAGACATTAAATAATCAAGCAAACCCCGATGTTAATAAAAACACATGTGATGTTAACAGTTGTTCGAGAATCGCTCGAGGAACATAAGTGGACGTGGTAAAGTGGACTCCGGTGACAGGTATGGTTTTCTTGCAACCTGTGTCCTACCGGATTACACCGGCTTGTATGCCAATGTGTTTTTCTGTATGTTTGCCACGTTGTAAGATTAAGCATGTAATGAGTTTACAGTAATTCGTTTATGTGGCGTGTACAACTCCGATACCATTTAACCCCGGAAGTGTTAACCTTAGTTAACTGAGTCTAGGATCACATGAGAGTTCGGTATTCGGAGTAAACGACCCGTACCATGGGACGTACTAACCACGGCTATGCGTGTGTTAATTGTGTGATATGTGTAAGTGAATGTAGGGATCTCCCTTGTGTGTAACCCAGTTGTAATACTGTATGGTGTGTAGTCATGATAGACTCCATAATGGGGTTCTAACTAATATCTAAAGTAAGTATGTACTAACAGTGGTGAGGAATCCGGTTTGGCCGGTCGCGCGTTGTTTGGGAGAGGGTATCCTTCCTAGCCTTACCCTTCTCTTTGTTATGGTTGTTTCCCTCACGGGTTATGATCTCCCATTAGCTTACTCCAAAGCTTAGCTATTCTGACTTATGATCGGTTTAGGGGGAACATGTGTTTGTGTGGTGTGTTCGGGCCTCCAAACCCGAACCGCCTTAACTTAAGTTACTCGCCCAACTATTAGGACGGTAATGAGTGTTGTTGTTATTGTGTAACGAGCTTATCATGAGACTGGCAACATTCTCTAGGCTCACCAGTGTATAAACAATGTTTGGGTTGGTTCCAAAGAGAACCACTCCCGTTATGTTATGTATTTTTGTTGTGATGCAATATCTATTGCGGTATTATGTTGTGCACGTGGAAACGTGCAAAGTGTTGTTAAGTGTTGTATGTAGTGTATGTTGTAGGTTGTATAATGTGGAGTGTGTGGATCATGGATATGATTCCCAGTTTGTGATAAGAGGCGTTTAAGGATAACCCGATTTAAGGGTAAGTGTCGTCTATTAAGGAAGTAGCTCCATTAGAGGAGGAACACTCTAGGGATAATGAATACCAAGAGTGACTTATTAAGTAAGGATATATTATCCGTTTGTTGAGCCCATTGAGGTGAAATGTTATGTGATGTGTGTTTACTGTTACATGCATGATTTAAATATAATCAACCGCATGTTAAGACGACAATTAGTTGTGCGTGGCCCGGTAGCATGTGGGCTGCGGGATTACCATACCAGCAAAGGTGCTGAGCCCCTTGGGGGCCACCCTTTCTCTTCTTTTCCTATTTCAGGTATGAAGTGCTGGAAGCCGTTCGAGAGTAGGACGGGTAGTCGTCGTACATGGGTAATCATTTAAGTGTATGTATACAGTAGGTGTAGTAAGACCGAAATTGTTGTCGGCATCAGTTTAATAATACTCGGTATAGTTGGAAGGAGTGCGTTGTGTTGTTGTTAATGGAAAGGGATAGTAATGTGTAGTCGCTCGGGAATTTAGCCCATCAGACCGGTACAATGTATGTGTATTAGCCTTGTTAGCCACGTAGGTGGTTAACGGCGTGTAACACCAGCGAGTTGAGTTAATTGATGAGTTGTGTATTCCGCTGCAGATTGTTGTTATGTATTTGTTGTTGGATGGGGTGTTACAAAAAGTGGTATCAGAGCGAAGTATCGCTCTGATGACTGAATTACCGAGCTTAGGAAGTACCGAGTTAGGATTTAAGTACTTTGGGTTAAGGGTTGAGTGATAGCGTGAGAGGTACGCTAGAAAGGAACTACCAGTGAATACTGGAAGCCTACTATATCCTTCCCACCCTCCACAATCCCTGTTTTATAACTTGGGCAACAACGCCAGAGAGATGGAAGTCCTCTCTTACTCGGGAATACCCGATCTGGCTGTTATTATGTACCTCTAGAGGTACGGAGAACCTGTTATACGGTAGATCCCGAAAACTGGGAATCCCGGAGACGGTCTCCATCTGAACAATGTTAACCGCATTTAATAGCGAAGAATGAAGGATTTTGTGCATAAGAGAATAGAATTTCCGGCAACCTGGGTCGACATGCAAAGCAGTCGAGAGTAACCAGCTTGCAACGCACTGACCGTGCAACAGGCAAGAAGTGGATTAGTGAAACCGAGACAAGTGTCTACGGGACCACAGTTGATAAACAATACACCAACGGTATACTAACCGATAAGGGAACTACAACGTGGTGCCCAAATACGTGGAACGGGCTACAAGAGAATACGATACTAAGACAAAGGGGTCTCCCAGAATGGGAAAACACCCTAGTTGATGATCGTCAGGTGAAGACAGTGAGAAGTCACCTAGAAGAGTTATTATCAAGGCAGTAAGATCAGTGAGGGCCAACAAGGCCACTGTTGACGGTATGGGTAAAGACAATACCATAACCAGTATGTGTTAAACCAATATCCAGTTAGCATGGCGCACTTGCCATAGCAAGTGCTGCTATAACAGGGCTGTTCGGGAAATTTATAACCACTACAAGTACTTAGTAAAGTACCACGAAGTTAAGTGTGAACATTATAACCATGGAAGGGCTTAACGGCCTGACCTTGGAATTGGAAGTACACAGTCAGCAAGAAGCTAGAAGCTAGACTTGGTTAAGGTAAGAAGATGTTGTGGAACCATGAGAAATTTTTCTTTCAAACCCAGATTTATACAAACCCTTTTCTTTTCAAAACCAAATTTTCTTTCAAACCAACACTTCTTTCCAACCTTCTTTAAACCAAGCCAGTAAAACCAGGGACAGTTGACGAGATACAACAATGGATAAACTTTCCCTCGATTAAGTTCGGGAAGTAAGGAATGAATATTGTCACGGGACAAAATAAGGGAGTTGACAACAGAATGCTTCACCTAGGCGTGTGACGGACACTACGAGTGTACCAACTGAATTGTGGGACGACCGCACTCCGATAGGAGCTTGTGGGCCCGACAGACCTACTTATAGGTTAGTTGGGTAAGTAGTAATGTATCAGTATGATACCCCATATATGTATACGAGTAGAGTCCGAAACACGGGAAGTAGTCGACTCCGTCTACGGTCAGCAGTATAAATCAAACAAGAGCTAAGGATTACAAGGAATAGTTGAAGCTAAGGAACTCAGTTAAGTTAACTAGACTAAAAGAGTCAGTGAATTCATTTCCAAGGAAATGTTTTAAGAGTCAGGAAGTGCGAAGTGCACTGACTGTTATGTAAAGACATCGTATATATCTTAAGGATCCTCAGGGATAAACATGATAGCTGGAACGGAGACTCAGCCTATGCATGGCAAGGCAGATGCCTAATGTGGACACATTAATGTGCAATGAACGGGATGAAAATTCCCAGAATGAGTACCTACACTACCAGGAAATGTTGATCTTCACAGAAGGAGATAATAAGCCATTTAAGAACGCAAACGGCGTGGCTAACTCAATATATCAATAAGTGTGAACTAAATGTAAAAGCATAACTTAGCAACACCCAGGAGCAATCCTTGAAGGGTGTTCGCATCAACAAGTGTTGCACGAAATGGCATGACAGAAACACAAGGGTTGAAACTAACACCCAGTTTAGACATAAGTTGTCAGGAGACGGACTGACAATCTTAAGGGGCATCCCATGAAAGGAAACGGAATGCAACGACCTTGTCATGGAGCTCAGTATAATATCCAAACCATATAATGTTGTACAGAGAAGTACATATGTGTGGACAGCCTACAATGAGCCCAGCTCAAGGCAAACAAGGCTCATAAGCCATAAGCAAGATATGTTATATAAATTCAATTGATTGTAGAAGTTTATGTTGTATAAGTGAATAGAGTGGTAAACGAACCACTGCATTAAGAGTGGGGATACCTCTCGATATTGTGAGACCGCAGGAGCGGTAGTTATGTGTATCAAGCCCAAGAAATATGTTAAGGATTGACCATATTGTTATTGAAAGAGAGCAGTTAGCTTAGTAACATGTGTGTATAAAGTGAAACACCGAGCCGAATAATGCCGGCTTGTGACTCGAATGATCGATGCTCAAGAAGCATTCAGTAGTCATCCAAATGAGTGATGAACCATAATACGAATGATGTAAGTATATGCGTGGAAATTAATGTGACAGTAAATACGATGTGAGTTAGTGTTATATAATAAACACGGTGTGCAGTAAGCGACCGTTGTATAAGTGTTGATGAATAAGGATGTAACAGATAAGACCAGTTATGAGTTAAACTCAGTGGAGATGCAAGATAAGTGATGTTAAACAAACTGAGCAATAAGCCAGTGGTAGGTACTGTGTGATGAGGAACTCAGTGTGAATTCCATGGCGAATCGCATAAGGGATTTATTGTCAAGAGTTTACGCCTCTGCACTCTATATGACTGAGTGTTTTGGTATTGCACTTGCGCAGTAATGAACGAGTGAGATAGCCAGGAATTGGAAACATGTTAATTGTGAAGCAATAATGTTATAATGGCCGATGCATAGGAAATGCAAGACCACACCAATAAAAGAGTACTTGTACAAAACCAAATGTGGAGACATGATTAACAGTAAGTGACTACAGTAGCACTAACTGCCAAATACCGGTATGGAATATACCCAAATGTTGTAAATAGCTGAGAGAGCACTACACTAAGTAGTAGCTCAATCTCAACCGACAGTAAGTCGGTAGAAGCAAGTCAATCATTGTGAATTACATAGTAGTTTACGCTGTAAGCTATTGGAGAAGTGAATGGAAAATTGTGAAACTCACCGAATCCGCTCAGGGTAAAAGATACCGTGCGTCGGTTGAGAAACCATTGTTACCAAGATGAAGGTGACAATTGGGGATGTACAATACAGTAAGAATAACAAATGGAGCAATTAAGCTCTACAGTTACTAGAGTTTCACAGCAGAAACTAGTGAGCCAGTGATTCAAGTGTTAGCACTTAAGTACTATTAACGCCTAGAAGCCTAACAGGCCAGAATCGAAACCAACTAAGAGTTTAAACAAACTCCAATGAGAATTCTTGGTTTAGGAACTAAACCGCCAATATGGTTAAGATCCTCTAATCAGAATCCATTGTGTAATAGGCCGCGTGGAAGTTAAAACACTTCACGACGGCAGAACATTATAAGCCAATGTTTAGTGATTGATTACGTGGGCGTAATCCCTTTTAAGGGGGGTAGAGCGCAAAACCACTTAGTGCATATTACCGTACAAGTGTACGTAGTGTATGTGACTTATATTGTGCATAGCACAAAATTATATTATTGTTTTGATGATTGGTGTGTGTGTTACATAAACATACACATTCATTCATGGTTTAATGGTGGTAATTGCGCACAGAAGATGCGAATACCATTGTGATAAGTGTGTGTGTTTGTTAACAGTTGTGTGTGATAGTACAAGTGTGGGGAGTAGAGAAACTCCCGGGGGAACAAAAGCCCCGACAGTGTATAAATGTAAAACCAGGTGTTGTATTTTGATAAAATATATGTGTATATATATATATACTTTATAGTGATGCATGAAAGGGTATGAAACCGACATAGAACCTAGTGAGAATAAGATTCCCTAGGCAACATGATTAAAGCGAATGGAGGTAACTGATGGACGGAGTTCTATCCTTGGAGATGTATGATCATGATTAGAATGATTTAAAAGATAGAAAATTGGAAATGAGTGATTTACTTGATGCTTGAAAATGAAGTGGAGGTGGAACTTGATTTGCATGCGATCAAGGGAAGCCGAACACAAATTGGGGTGGAAGGATAGTTCAACACTGATGCTGATCACATCAGGGTTGGATGACTCTTGAAACTCCCTATAAGTGGTCACAAATAACCACGCTAAGAAAAGAAGCAAAGAGCTTAAGTTGGACTTGGAGTTGTGTGTGTTTTCAAAAGGATTTTCAATTGGTATTTATAAAACGTTGATGGATACTTTACGTAATTAAAGTCTTACTTAACCTCACAAGGAAATTTTAAACTTAAGTGATTGTTTTAATCTCCCAAAGGCACGGGGACGGAAGGTGTCCATCGCGACCGGGTTCTGCGGGATCACAGTGTGTATGTAAAAGATATTTTGATTGTTATACATGCTATGACATGTTGTGTGGTATGCGTAATAAATGTTATTTTGACTTTGATCTCCTAAAAGTGTATGCTATTGAGACCTATGAGTCTAAATGTGTTGTGTACATAGACCTAAGTGTCTGAAGACTGTTATGTTATGGGGACCTATGTGTCCAAATGTTGTGATGTTACCCGAGACCAGTGAGTCCAAGGGGTTGTTATGTATGTGTAAGTGTTGTTAAGATACCCGGACCATAGAGTCCGAGGTTATCATGTGGATATGTTATGTTATGTGTGGATGTGAATGTTTTGCCCGGACCATTAAGTCCGAGGTTGTGATGTAAAGTGTGTTTGGTTATGGAAGTTTATTTCCAAGTGATTCCTGTGTTCTAATCTAATGATGTGTGGGAAATGTGAACTTCGAGGACGAAGTTCTTTTAAGGGGGGTAGATTGAAATACCCCAAACCTTGATATGTGGTTTAAATAGCAAACTATGTTATATAAAGGCTAAAAAGTGCCTTAGAAACATCAGTGGACAATTTAAAACATAGTAAAGTGCAATAAAGCACTAAGACACAGTTGAGCAAAAACATGCTCTAAGCTATGAGTGAACTTGGTTAGGACCCAAAGAGCCTACCAAGACTAAATAATATTCAATTATGATTTAATAAGGCTAAATAAGTCCTTAGGAAGCTTTGGAAGACAATGAAACCAAACAAAACACAAATAAATACCTTAAAGTCAATATGAGCAAAAATGTGCTCTAAGCTTGGGATAAGTGTGTATAAGACCTAATGGTCATACCTATACTTTATAAATATGTTAATGAACATATTAAATCAATTACTAAAGAAAACCAAGCTTGAAAACAAGTTAAAACACAAAATGTGCTTTAAGGAGTCTTAAAGCACGTTTTTGAAAAATTGTCTTGTAAATGAGTTTTGAGTGGCTAAATGTCCATCATTACTCTTAAATACATGTGTACTATATAGTATCACATTTGGAAGTCTATATCAATGGGAAATCAAAAATTTCACTTCTATGTGCCTTGTTTTGTGAATAGTGATTTTTATAAGCTAGTTTGTAACATATAATGTTACAAGTAATTAAATGGACCAACAAAGACTATAATACCCTTATGTAATAAAGGGGGGCGGTTTTTAAGGTGTGGTGACTCACCACTCACTTGTTAACTTGTTAAAGAAATAAAGATGACTAATATAGTTACTATTTGCTTTTTAAGTACAAATATCTTCTAAAAAGCAAACTTATCTCATTTCTCTCATTCCTTTCTTCATTTCACACGGCTCCACTCTCTTCAACCTCTCTTCTTGCTGTTCTCTCACGTTCATACAGCACCACCACCATGGAAGTCCACCTTTGAACTCTTGTAAAACCTAGCTCACTTAACCAAATCAAAAACAAACACCACCATTCTCTTCCTCTCATCAAGCTCCATTCCTATCTTCTCAAAATTTCAAGATCACCATTTCGGTGCCATGGAGTTCCACCATTGATGGAGCTTGAGCTTGTCTTTCCACATATTATTGATCTCCTTTGCTCCTAGGTTAAGGAATCTCAAAGAAAAATCAAGTTTCCTCCATGTTTGTGTGTGACCGAAAATATTCATTGATGGAGCTCCTTGTGTTGCTTTTGTTCTAGCTCCATTTGAATCTTTCAAGGACTAGGTGGAGTCCTCTCTTCATAGATATTCAAACACCCTTCAAAGATTAAGGTAAAACAACTACATTAATGTTTTGAAATAATGTAAACCTAGGGTTTACAATGAGATGGAGCTTAAAACTTGAATACTCATTATGTGTTTGTATAATGTTAGTAGTTGGCAAGGAACCAAATGCCTTACCGGTTTTGTAAGGAAACAAGAAAGAAATTTGGGAGGAAAAGAGGTAAATATGCTATCTTAATGTGGTTTAATGCCTTAGGAGAAATAAGCTTATAATGCTTGTTAAAACTACCTAAAGAGCAAATGGTGAATGACCTAGTAAAGTGTTCTCAAGGAGACTAGTAAAAGAACATATGTATTGGTGTATGTATTTGCAGGTCAAAGCATTATTTATGTGGGAAATTCGTGTTTAAGGTTATGCAATTTAGGGCTAAGAGCCATGTTATTTAAGGGGCCTAGTGCCAAGCAATTTAAGTTATGCACTATATTGTGATGTAGTGCTTAGTGTGTGAAGTTTGGTGTAAAAATGTTCTTGATGGATTTTAGGTGTTCTTGAATGAAACAAGGTAAAAACCTAAGTGTTTGGATGTGAGTAAATACAAGAGAAGCTATGGCCAAATTTGGGAAATGTGTGAGAAGTTCTAAGTGTTTTAAGAAAGTTTTGGGTGAACTAGGAAGTATTAAAGGTGAACAAATGTTTCACTAAGGAAGAAAAACGTGCATTAAGGTGTTACAAGGATTTAGGTGCTATCTTGGAAGTTCTAGGAATTTAATGAGTGTTTTAGGATGAAATAAAGTCTTGGAGAAGTTTGTTAAAGTTGGGTAAAGTTGATGTATAAGGAGGGGATGAGGTTAGGTAAGGTTTTGAGAAAGGAATCCAAGAAGTGTTGTGAAAAGAGGATTTGGCTAGTAAGAGTAGATGCTTGGGAGATGATGTTATGAAGGTGAAAAGCATTTTAGTGTAGTGGTCATTATAGGTGAAATACCACCTAGAAATCTTAAGGAGAAAACATTCCAAGTGCTAGGAACTTTGTAAGAAGTTGTGAATGATGAAATGGTTTTGGTGAGTGATTTAAAGAGTTTAGCACATGGATAAGGGGTGTGTTTGAAGTGCCCAAATGAGGTTAGGGTATACTAGGATATGTGGGGTGAAGTTTGGAGTTGAATGTAAAAAGGAAAACAAAGATCTGGGGCAGACCGGACTTGCGACCGGACTTGCAAGTTCGGTCGGGCCCAGTTACCCTGTGGGAATTAGTTTCTGGAATGGACCGGACATAGGACCGACTTACAAGTCCGGTCGGAGTAGAAAAATTTTGACGGAAATGTGTTCTGGAATCGACCGGACTTGGGTAAGTCCGGTCGGACCAAAAATGTTGTTAAAGGTTATGAAATGATATGTAATGATGGGGATTGATAGGTAATGATGTTATAAGGTTGTTAAGGACATGTTAGGTGAGTTTTAAATGGCAATTAAGTGGGTGAAAAGTTGTATCAAAATGTAAAAGTAAAACAAGTTAAAATGTAAAGTTATGTAATTAAGTTAACGGGGAAAGTTAAGCATTAGACATTAAATAATCAAGCAAACCCCGATGTTAATAAAAACACATGTGATGTTAACAGTTGTTCGAGAATCGCTCGAGGAACATAAGTGGACGTGGTAAAGTGGACTCCGGTGACAGGTATGGTTTTCTTGCAACCTGTGTCCTACCGGATTACACCGGCTTGTATGCCAATGTGTTTTTCTGTATGTTTGCCACGTTGTAAGATTAAACATGTAATGAGTTTACAGTAATTCATTTATGTGGCGTGTACAACTCCGATACCATTTAACCCCGGAAGTGTTAACCTTAGTTAACTGAGTCTAGGATCACATGAGAGTTCGGTATTCGGAGTAAACGACCCGTACCATGGGACGTACTAACCACGGCTATGGTGTGTTGTAATTGTGTGATATGTGTAAGTGAATGTAGGGATCTCCCTTGTGTGTAACCCAGTTGTAATACTGTATGGTGTGTAGTCATGATAGACTCCATAGTGGGGTTCTAACTAATATCTAAAGTAAGTATGTACTAACAGTGGTGAGGAATCCGGTTTGGCCGGTCGCGCGTTGTTTGGGAGAGGGTATCCTTCCTAGCCTTACCCTTCTCTTTGTTATGGTTGTTTCCCTCACGGGTTATGATCTCCCATTAGCTTACTCCAAAGCTTAGCTATTCTGACTTATGATCGGTTTAGGGGGAACATGTGTTTGTGTGGTGTGTTCGGGCCTCCAAACCCGAACCGCCTTAACTTAAGTTACTCGTCCAACTATTAGGACGGTAATGAGTGTTGTTGTTATTGTGTAACGAGCTTATCATGAGACTGGCAACATTCTCTAGGCTCACCAGTGTATAAACAATGTTTGGGTTGGTTCCTAAGAGAACCACTCCCGTTATGTTATGTATTTTTGTTGTGATGCAATATCTATTGCGGTATTATGTTGTGCACGTGGAAACGTGCAAAGTGTGTTAAGTGTTGTATGTAGTGTATGTTGTAGGTTGTATAATGTGGAGTGTGTGGATCATGGATATGATTCCCAGTTTGTGATAAGAGGCGTTTAAGGATAACCCGATTTAAGGGTAAGGTCGTCTATTAAGGAAGTAGCTCCAGTAGAGGAGGAACACTCTAGGGATAATGAATACCAAGAGTGGTTTATTAAGTAAGGATATATTATCCGTTTGTTGAGCCCATTGAGGCGAAATGTTATGTGATGTGTGTTTACTGTTACATGCATGATTTAAATTAATCAACCGCATGTTAAGACGACAATTAGTTGTGCGTGGCCCGGTAGCATGTGGGCTGCGGGATTACCATACCAGCAAAGGTGCTGAGCCCCTTGGGGGCCACCCTTTTCTTCTTTTCCTATTTCAGGTACGAAGTGCTGGAAGCCGTTCGAGAGTAGGACGGGTAGTCGTCGTACATGGGTAATCATTTAAGTGTATGTATACAGTAGGTGTAGTAAGACCGAAATTGTTGTCGGCATCAGTTTATAAATACTCGGTATAGTTGGAAGGAGTGCGTTGTGTTGTTGTTAATGGAAAGGGATAGTAATGTGTAGTCGCTCGTGAATTTAGCCCATCAGACCGGTACAATGTATGTGTATTAGCCTTGTTAGCCACGTGGGTGGTTAACGGCGTGTAACACCAGCGAGTTGAGTTAATTGATGAGTTGTGTATTCCGCTGCAGATTGTTCTTATGTATTTGTTGTTGGATGGGGTGTTACATGCAGCACATAACAATCAAGAAAATACATACATATACAACGATCATGGATAAAATCAACAACGCAATTAAAGTCTCAATAAAGCTTGATAATAAGGTGTTGAATTCCTGGAACGTGGTGTTTGAAATAAACATCAAGTAATTAAAGAAAACAGAAACTAAATGTTTGGAAGTTTAGTATGGTCCATGCATATTGTTGTGATTGGTTTTTGAAACAACCTTGTTGGATAATGTATCCTGAGTGGTGTTTAATGACATTTACATCTTGCATCAACTGGATGCTAATTATGAGACATTTCGGTTTGATTGATGGTTGATCTTGAGTGGAATGGATCCTTATTTAAGGATGGGGAATGATGTAATGGAAATTGTGATTGGATGAGTACCCTTGAGTGGTTTGATTATTTGATATGCATTTTAGAGAAGGTAATATGACTTGGTGCTTAGTTTACCCGCACACCTGAAAGAGTGTGAGTAGTTGGTAGATAATCTTAAACTTCGGGACGAAGTATCTTTTAAGGGGGATCTCCTGAAATACCCCTAAATTAATTTAGGCGATTTCTTTTATTAAAACCCGTGGAATTTGGAAATGGGAATGTATGGAATAAAGAATTGGTATGTAAGTTGGTTAGCACACTGAAGCGGTATGAGTAACTGTTAGTTGATTCTAAACTTCGGGTCGAAGTTTCTTTTAAGGGGGATCTACTGAAATACCCTTAAATTAATTTAAATTAATTTAGGGGATTTCTTTTATAAAAACCCTAAATAATATTATTAAACACTAAATTAGTGTATGGTATTATTTAAAAATTATTTAGGGGACTTCTTATATTAAATTCTAAATAATAATACAATTTAAATTAATTTATTATAAGGTATTATGAATTTAATAACAAGATTTATAAGTCAATAAATCTTGGAAAAATTCCTAGACACTCCAATTATATTATAAAGATTTCAGAAATATTTGGAGCATTGATTTGAAGCATAAAAGCCAATGTAAAATTCTAGAAACCCTAAAGCTTCTTAAGCCTTGCAAGGGTTGACTTTTTGAGAATAGTCAAACCAGCCCATGAAACCTATACCAATAAATAGTTTATGGAAAACCACGAAGATCGATAAAAAGAACGTCAAAAACGGATCAACCTAGCCAAAGTTATGATAGAATGAAGTTTAGAGCCAAAATTTTGATAAGTGCCACATGTCAAGCTCACACGGGTCGCCTGTATTTAGCACGAAAAAAGGCCAGAATCTTAACTGCCAGCAGCGTTTTTGCCCTAACTTTAGACACTTATATCTCACTCATCTTTACAAATTTTTCAATGCCGTCTTTTTCACTCTCTTCTCCTTAATCTCCTCTTTTCAACCATAGCTCACACTTAACCTAACGCTTCCTAGATCCTCTAGAAAATCAATCTAAAGTTGCCTCCTTGCGAATTCGTAACCCAGAATTTCAGATTTTTCCGAAATCAGGTAAACTTCGTCTCCCCATAACTTCTTCGTTTCTCAGCCAAATTTCGTGTTCTTTAGCTTGTTTTGAAGATCTCAAATCCCTCTACAACGTTCATGTTAATGACCAAGGCTGATTCGTAACCAATTGGGAGAGCGAGACGTCTAAAGTTACCTACTCGATCACGTCGGGTTTTTGCCCAGAATTTTTCCAGAAACGACATGGTAAACTCAGATCTTTGTGGATCTGTAACTTTCTCCCTAGTTATTCGTTTTCCATGATTCTTCCACCAATGTTTAGAGTTACATGTCTACTTTAAAATGACGTAGGTTTCATGGATTGAATCCATCTCAGTTATCCCGAGTTGATCCGCGAAGTTGCCTACCTGAACAGCACATAAAATACTAATTTTCCCGAAAAACGAGTTCGAATTGCCTTGCCGGTGCATCTTCGGTATGATTCCGACCAAATTATACCTATAATGCTACTCGTTTTTACATTCCCGTTCATTACCCTCTATCAATTTGACATATAATGCGTTATACTAAGAGAATTTGGCAAATTAAGATTCGAACTAACATAAACCCTAACCTCCTCGAACCCAGAAGCGATCTTGCAGAATACTGCATTATGTGGAGAAATCGGTGTCAATGGATTTGTTTTTCAATTTCGAATTCAATGGAACAAGAATCAACGAATTTGGTTCTGTGAGTTGAGAGAAAAGATTGATTTAGTACTTGAGTCGAATCTGGAGTTGCTGAAGAACTCAGACGATGTCGGCCGTCAGATCGTAGTTAAAATAAACGGACGGCCGAGAATAAGAAGTTTCAGTTTAAAAAGTTTTAGTTTTATAATAATTCTAGAATTAAACCCTAACTTGTTGAATTTATTTAAATACCTTCCCGGACGTATTTTAACTTGAAATTTTAACCATAGATTCCTTATAAAATCTAGTTTATTTTGATGTAAATTAATATGGTTTTGGAGTTTTTAAACGTAAGTTATGATTTTTGCAAGTTACGGGTATTATGGAATTATTTGGTTAAATAAAAATATTTTAATGAAATAGAAATTTATAATATGTCTAAAATGTTATAGCTACTATATATTTAATTTGGGAATTTTTGGACAATGGTAAATGGGTTTAAAAATTGTGTTTATGAATTTTTCATAAGAATAACTTATAATATATGGTTTTTAATGTAACAAAAATTAAAGTATAGTTTATTAATAAACTTTTTTAGGTTGGGAAATAATGAAAAGATTAAACTAACATTTAGTAACAATATAAATATCTTGGGAATTAACTTTTAAGTGAAGTAAAAATTATTTACATATATATAATTGAATATATACTTATATGAGAGAAATAAAATAGTAACTTAGGTTAAATCAAGGGATTAAATTAATCTTCATTTATATTAATTAAATAGAATTGAAGTTAATATACTTAATTGGAACTAAGGAAAATACTTTATTTTATAAACCATATATTGGATATAGATATGTGTAAAAGTTAATATAAATAATTAAATGCAATAAAACTACATAAAGAATGTCTTGAATAAATCCTAGTATATATAATATATACTAAACATAAATAAAAGAAATAAAATACCTTATAGAAAATATAATATGAAGGAATTAATGAGATAAACTAAACCTTTACATAATACTAATAAAAGAATATTATATGGGGTGGTATTAATTTATGGTTATGAAATTGAGTTTTGAGTTACCTTTGAATTTCTAAGAATTATATAAATCCTATTTAAATACATGTATAGTATTATTTGTCAATGACCAGAATGTAAATCTAAAATTGGGTTAAGTAATTAATAAGTTAATACTTAGGAAAAATTGTGATTAGATTACATAAAATGGTACACAAATAGATCTTATTCTATAATTAATGATAAATAAATGTTATACTTTTACATCTAAATGTTCTTAATATATAAACAATAATAAAATAAATAAAATAATTTTACATCTAAATGTGAGGTGGATTAGTAAGTCTAGATTTAATCATTTCTTAACATTTATGGTGTTGAAATATAACTTAATGTTTTAAGATAAAATCATTAAAAGGATTATGATATAAAACTATATTAAACTATGATTTGGAAATTTATCTAAATAATAATCCTTAAGTTTCTTGGCATTAGATAAGCCATATGAAATACATTTATAACATTAGTTACCAATACTTAGGATGTGAGTTTACAATTAAGTGAGGTATTTAGTAGTTAGAATTTATAGAAAGGTTTATAAATAGGAATTTGATACTTAAAACCTTTGAACCTTTTATTAGATAAAACTAAGTTACATAAAAGATTATATTGATCTACTTTACGACACTGAAAATATTAATATGTCATTTGAGTATAAGGTATGAGGATTTTTCAGAATATATTATCTTATTAAGTAATTGACAATTTCACTTGTGAATGAGAATTTAATTCTTAGATAAATTTTACCTTATGTTAAGATATAATGTTTATCCTAAAACATAATAAAGGAAAATAATTTATTACGTTACTCCTTTGAAACCTTAGGTTTTGTAAATAATTTAAAACGTATTTAAGACTTAAGTTTATTGAGGTTTAGTATAAAAGGATTATACATAGTCTATGGAGGGAATGTGTGTAAAAATAAAACATTTAGGAATAGGTTAATAATAATATAGTTATTTCAATATGAGAGGTAATTCAACATCTTATGATAAGATTATTATATGGTTATAATAAAAAGTCATTCTGAACTAAGGATATGATAATTGAGTTTAGTGGCTCAATTAAGTTATAGTAAAATGTATATACAACACTATGATTTCTATATACAAGATGTAGATCTTAATTAAGTTAAGGGGAAAACTTAATCATAATGGATTATTTAATAATATTGATAAAATACATAATCATTACATTGTAAATAATAGTATAACATTCTAAGATAAACCTATCATAGGTCATGATACGATGTTTACTCTAAATTAAGAATAAAAGTATTGAGCTTAGGAATTGTTATTGAAATTCTAAGGTTTATTGAATAACATAAAATGCATTTATGACATAAGGGTCTCAAGAGTCTTGAATTGAGAATTAGGGTTAAGTATGAGTAAAGTGGATAAGAGTGTAACAATTAACAAGTGTTAATAACATACATTCCCTAGTCTTACAACCTTGGGTTATACAACATTCTAAGTTAAGTCAAAGGTTATACATAACATTTAAGTGAGGGCTTAAAAGACAATTGTGACTTAGAAATAAGAGTGAGGAATTTTTTAAGTTTAACTTAGGCTACAAGTTATTGATGTTAGACTACCTTTAATATTCTTCAGAGTACTGTTGATTGTTTGCGCAAGTTGACTAGAACTGCTACAGCGTTATCCAGGTACGATTTCTCGTACTCAGATACTTTTGCTAATGGGCTTTATGGAATGTTTTGGAAAACGCCAACTGTTCTTAAATGGATTTTTAAGGAAAACTGTTTGTGTGACTAACTCAGCTTGATGTGACTAACTGAGCCTTGAATGTGATACTTTCGTGGTTATTGGTTCCTTCTGTTTGGTTGTTTCATTAGACATTAACTGCCAAGGGTTTACGCTTCTGCACTCTGTAGGACTGAGTGTTTTGGTATTGCTCTGGTGTAGTTAGTGATCTAGTGGAAGTATGGAAAAGGACAATCTTGGTAATTCTTCTTTTGACTCTGGATATTGTTTCATCCATGAGCTGAGTCTTTTGTTGTGACGTGTGCGCGTCTTCACCGATGACTGAGAACGGGTCGGTAACAGCAGGGGGCTGTATATCCCTCGTCCACAAGGGCATTTATATCAGACAGCAGGGGGCTGTATATCCCTCGTCCACCAGGACATTTATATTTGACAGCAGGGGGCTGTATATCCCTCGTCCATAAGGACATTTATATCTGGCGGTGGAGGCCATCTCTCCCAATTGGTTTTATTCCACTCTTGAGTTGTTGGTTCTTGGATATTTTCTTTCATTCCTAGTCCTTGTGACAACCTGGGTCTCTCTACTCCTAACTAGAATTGGTTCTAACTTGAGCATTGGATGTTCACTAACTCATGGTGTGATTTTTGGATTGACTAACTTTACCTTGCTATTATTTATCTCTATCCTTAACTTGTTATCTTTGACTTGGTGATTTTAAAGTGCATTGTTTCCCTGTTTTACTTTCAACAGTTTGATTTCAAGTTACTGGTTATTTTGAGGAGTTACGTTTTAATTATTGTTTTGAAGAATTGTACCAGTTCCATTCCAGGGAACTGACTCACCCCTCCCGGGGTGGGATGCTTGGTTTCATCTTGCAGGTACGAATTGTTTATACAGGTGGCCACGAAGAGCATGAGTGATTGGGATGGGAATTAGGAACTGTGGAGAGTTATTCTGTTTTACGTTCAGTTTTGTTTACGTTGTTTTCTTGAGTTCAGGCCGTAACTTAGATAATTGTAATGGTTGTAATTGGTGAGGTTGGTACCGGGTGTTTGGAACCCGTTGATCTGTAATCGCCTTAGTATTTTAATTCCGCTGTAAATACGTTGAATAGGGGCGTTACATTAAGTCTTGTAATGTTGTAATGTTACATAATGAAATTCTCCACCTTATAATAAACTCCATCTTACTATATTAAATTTCCTTGATCATGTTACATATCCTATAACATTCTATATACTCATACTCCATTCGTATGAATTATAAAAACCCACAATGTTCATAAATAATCCCCTTATCTTATGTGAACTACAAACTCCATTTAGTTTGTATTATTCTCAGTCTCACATATTAAAACTTAGATCCTATCTCTAATGTTATTTAATACGGTTCCTAACCATATAAATATTAATGTTAATTTATAACATTTTCAACCTTGGTATATAATTTATAATACCTTATAATATATTCATATATTTCATATGAATTATAAATTCCTATAATCAACACTAACTCCATAAATTGACATTATGACCATAGTCTAAATGTTGTGTCATATAGTTCTTTAACTTTATTATATAACAACCCTTAATAATTCTCTAATCCTTGGATAGCACACTAATTCCCTTCAATTACACGTTTGCCCATAAATGTTAGCTAAGCTTTCAATATCATTACAAACCATATATTATAATCTTAACTCCTCATTTAAATCAACTCAAGATGCTATGCTAACTTATAACCTATTACCAAACATACCCTAATTTTATTCCTTACTTTTCACACTACTTTTCTTAAATTACAAAGTGGCCACACATTTATACATCTTACAATTTAATCCTTAATCCACATCTATCTTACCTTCCAATTAATTACAAACTCTAACCTAAAAATTCCATATATTTACGAACAGACCCTATGGGGGTCTGTTCTTTTTTCCACTCTTATTTTTTCCAAAATTGCATTTAACCCCTTATACTTTCTAAACTTTACAAACAACTACTAATCTTTCTTTAACTTGCATTTCCATTCTTAATTTATCTTAGTTGGTCGAACCATCAACATTTCCTCCTAATTTGACTAACAATCTTCCATTGACCAATATTTTCCAATAATTACGGTTTGACCCCAATACTTTCCACACTTTACAAACAACTCCTAAATTCTTCCAAAATTGCAATTAAGCCCTTTTCTTTTTCTTAATTTGGTCGAAAGGTCCATATATCACCTAAGGTTGACCCTAGCCTCGGTTTTGACCATAATTTTCCAGAAATTACAATTTGACCTCAAATGTTTTCTAGAATTTACATTCAGCTTCTTAAACTTATAAATTTCCTAAAATTCACCAAATGATCCCCATGGCCCATGGCTATTTTCATACTCAGCACTCAAATTTTATTTCCCTTAACATTATTAACCTAACCGTAGGTTATACAACTCCATTTCGCTTAGTAACTCCTAAGGTCATTTAAATTACCTTTTTCAATTACTTTCCAAAGTCTCTCAAACTGCCTAAGTGTACCAAAACCACTCTCGGCACACTTAAATAACCATAACATCATCCAAAATAATTTAAATCCTTAACCTATGCTATTAAAGCATAAAAAGTGCATTAAAGCTCCAAAAACAAGCCTAAACATTTGGCTAATGTAAAAATCATAACATAAGCTTAAATTATGTTATAAATGCACATATAAAGTCACATCCTAATTTTTCTAAGGCATAATAGTTTCGGCTTATTACATTTTACCCCATTTCCCTTATAAATTTGACCTTTAAGGCATTAAATCATTACTTAGATTAGCCTAATGTTTTAATATGATTTTATATTCATACTTAGTTAATTATTAATCTTTTTCCTCACACAATTCTGGGCCATACTCAGTACACAACCCAAAACAACTTAAAACCTTAAAAATGTGCTTTAAGGTTAGTGTATTACCCTTAGGCTCCCTAGTGGATTTTTCCCTTGAATTTCTTCAAGCTCTCAGCCCTAAAATACACAAGGAAAAGATCTAATTTTTCCTTGTACAAATCAAAATCTTAAAAATATGTTGTAAGCACCAAAGTTTAGATTTAAGTCTTACCCTCTTAATGTTGATTTTTCTCTTGTTTCCACCTTAACTTTCGGCCAACCACCAGACCTTAAGGGGTTTCATTTTTTGCCATGTTCCAAGGAAAATAAAAATATAAAGTTAGGGACTTTTAGACTCCTTAAACAAGATCTAGAAGCTTAAAGCACAAAAATGACTTTAAGAGTGGTTTTACCTTTTGAGTCAAAGTGGGTGTTTTTCTCCTACAAAATTCTACCAAGGCTGGATGAAATACCCCAAACCTTAATATATTAATGAACTATCTAATTAGGATATACTAAGGCTAGAACGTGCCTTAGAAACATTAGAAGAAGTGTTGAACAACAATTTACACCAAAACATGCTTTAGGAACAATTAGAGCAAAAGGTGTTTTAAAGAGCACAAATAAATTAGGGAACCACCAATAAGTTCCCAAGAGATTTCAAATGTGAAATACCTCTAAGAGTAGTAATACGCATTAAGCGGAATTAGCGTTTAAACCGAAAACGCACCTTAGAGCACAAAAATGTGCTTTAAAGAAAATGTGTTTTAAGAAACCATAGTGATTTCATGACCTCAATAAGGATCCAAAATGAATTCATAAGTCTTATAATCAAGCTATGAACATTATGAAACCATTACCAAAGAAAACCAAGCTCAGAAATAACTCAAGACAAAAATATGCCATAAAAACCCCTTAAAGCATATTTTGGATATATTGTCTTAAGAATGAGTCTTGGATGGTTTTAAAGGCTTGATTATATGAATGTACTAAAATAAAATAATAAAATTATTTTCAAAGCAAACCAAACTCTAAAAAGAGTTAAGACACAAAAAGGAGCCTGAAAACTCCTTAAAACGTGTTTTTGCGAATTGTCTTCGAAATTGGTTTTGAGTGGCTAGTTGGCCTTGTATACATACTAAAATACATGTATACTACCTAATATCATATTAGGAATTTAATTTGAAGATTTTACCAAAAACTTTACAAATATAATATTTAATGTGAATAGTAACCTCAAATAGTGCCCATTGAGTCAAATATTGACCAAGAATGGTCAATGGTCAAAATTGACCATCCTTTGCTGAGTGAAGTCGGCAGCTACAAGGGGATAAGAGGCCAGCTTGCTCAATCAATTACATAAAGCAACTAATGAGTCATGACATTACTATTAACATAATTACTTTATATTATAATAATATTACCTTTTAAGACTTCCTTGGTTGCCTTATCATCCTTGTCCCCTGAGTAAATCATTAATCAGACACTTACCTGTCATATGAGAGCTCCCAAATTCGTAGCTCCTCCTCTCTTTGAAGAAACAACACAAAAAAAAAAAAACTCCAATGTTCTTAGATTAGTGCCTTAAAGAACACCTTGCCTTGTAGAAATCATAACTTTCTCATCTTAAGTCCAAATTATAAGCTTGATAGCTCGTTGGAATCCTCTTTCGAAGATATTTACAACCATAGCTCATGAGCCCCCAGATTCTCAGGAAAAACCACGAAGAAGTGCCTTTGATTCTCGAGGTAAAACATTGCCTTCTTGGAAACTCTTCCTTCTTTGATTTTCATCAAGGCCGAGTGCCTAGGGTGAAATACCCCAAACTAATAAAATATGGATTAAACATCTAATCACATTAATTAAGGCCTAAACATGCCTTAAAAGTCAACTGAGAACACAGTGGTCAACACAAAGCAAGATATTGCACCCTTTGACTGTTTAGGGTAAATAAATACCCAAATGAACTTCTTAGGACCTAAAATTTTGTCCTAAGCTTATTAACACATAACTAAACATATTAAATTGTTGGACAACACTCCAACACAAAGAACAAGCATTTTCATGCTTCAAGGTCAAGTAGGGCAAAAATGTGCTCTAAGAAAACCTTAAAGGTCTAATGACCTCTAAATGATATAAAATGGATTCCATGATCAAATATCATGTAAGGAACACAACAAAACTGTTCTCAAAGAAAACTGAGCTCAGAAACACCTTGCGACACAAAATGTGCACTAAAATACCTTAAAGCACGTTTTTGTGTATGAGCTCTAAGATAATGACTTTTTGTCACTGTAAAGACTAGATTAATTTCTTTATAACATTAATGTGACATGATAGACTATATTATAAAGTCTAAATCAAAGTTTAAAAATAAAATCAAAATGGGCAATTTAGTATGAATAGTACCCAAAAATAACATTTAACTACTTACCTTTAAACATGGTCAAATGTCATCCATTGACCATGCCCTCCATTGCCGACCTCAATGTGCTGTCAAACCCACCCATTAATCATTCTCTAATCAATTAGCCAGCCAATCTAATGAGTCATCAAATTACTATTCCATAAAGTAACAATAATGGACTTAAAAGCAAAACTCACTTATTTTCTTCATTGCCTTGCTTCCCAGCCGACACCAGCCTCTTCAAACCTCTCTTTTGCTTCTCCATTATGGTAAGAACACACCAAAGACAGAGGAGAACATCAATTGACATAGGTAAGCTTATTAAGTCATCCTATGTTCATTTTCTTCACATTTCTTTCCTCTTTCCATGGAGCAAAGCATCAACCATTTCCATCAATGTTTCTAGGTTGTTTGGAGGTTAAAAAGAGGGCAAATCTCGGCTGTAACAAGGGAAAGAGGTGGAGAAATCTAATCTTGTTCTTAAGGTATAAAAATGTGCTTTAAGCACTTATCCTTTGATTCTCATCAAATCCGGTTGTAAAGCTTTGTTTTCTAAGCTTATAATCTTCATCTTAACATACTTATTCAGTTGGTATATCAAGAGCTTCAAGGTATAGCCAAATCCAAGCCAAAAACACCATTTTTGGCATTTTAAACAAGGTAAAAATTAGCCACCTTCTAATCTGAGTTATACCAGTTTAAAGCTTGGTTTTAGTAGCTCTTTTGATGCCCTTATTCTTCTGTAAAAACAGGCCGAAGAGCACTTGGGCTTGCCTTGTTATTCTACGGTAAATTTTACCTTGAAAATATACATTAAACACTTCTTATGGTTAGATCTTGCTTGGAGACTAATCATGCCTTAATTGCTGTTTGAAAACATGTAAATAATTCTATGGAAATTTTATCCCTAAGCAGCCGTGGCCAAACAAGGCCTAATCTTGGCAAAAACAAGGTATAAATCACTTAAACCTTCACTTGGTATATTATTATGTGCTTATACATTTGTATAATATGTGTCGTGAGTGAACAAGGTTTATAGGTCTTATTTTGACCTTAGGTGATTAAGGAATGGTTTAGTAAATTTTATAACTAATTAATTAACATAATTGTCAAATTTAAGACATTATGTGGAAAATTGGTAAATAAAGAAAAGATGTGGTAAGGGCCGAGAGTTTAATGCATTTTTGGGCATTTATGTGTAATTCATTTTATAAGCTAATGTTTGTAATAAGGCCATGTACTTTAGGCCATTTTATTTATGTATTTATAAGGTTTTATTTAAGTTTAGGTGATATATATATGTTACTGCATAGTATAAGGGGTTATAGTGTAATTAAATTAAATTTGGGGGTTATATAATGATATAGCCAAAAATTGGAGGTTTAAATGAGTTTATATAAAAATTATAAGATTATATAAAGTTTTGGGGCTAAATGGTAATTTCTGAAAAATAAGGGTACAAACCATAATATATGGTTATTGATGGTCAAGGAAAAATTAAGGTGGTCAACCTTGACCATATGGTAGGTTTTGACCAAATTAGATAAGTTAAATAACTTATTTAAGGTTTTATTATAAGATAAGTGTTTAATTGTAACAATTTTATAACATATGTGGTAAATATGTTATTACCGAAAATAAAAGGGTGTAAAATGGTATTATAAACACCCATGGGCTATTAGGAATTTTTAGGAATTTATTGGGTTGATTTTGGAATTAAAATAAACTATATATGTATAATATATAGTTATTATGTCATTATGACACTTTGGAATAAAAGATGGGGTGGAAATGTAAAATACCGAAACTATATGGTTAGTAAGGGTAATTATAACCCTTTGGTGAAATTTGGTGATTTTTAGAATTATATAAGAGTATTTATTAAGATATGTGTATAATATATAGTTTTAATGATATTATAAAACTATATGTTATAAATTGGGCCAAATGGCAATTATAGAAATTTGGTGGGTCTGTTCGAAATTTTACAAAGATAAAACCATATGTTATACCTTTTTATAAGTTAAAAATGTTATATTATATGATATATATAACATGGTATAAATAATGGGGTGATTTTGTAAATAAAGGAAACTATGGAATATGAAAAAGAATAAGGTTTTTATATGGTGCCCATGCGGCAATATTATATAGTTTTGTATAAAAACTATAGGTTATAAATTAAAGGAGATAAACATATCATATTATATGATATTAGTATATGGTATAACATTACATAATGTTATGTGGTCAAAATGGAATTTAAATAAAATAAGGGGCTGTACCGAATTATAAAAGTTTGGAAAATGAATTTTAGACTATGGTCTATAATGTTATAAATGTTATAACAATAATATGGTATTAATGTGGTTTTAATGGAATTAATATAGTAAGGATATTCACATTAAATAATGTGACAAACTATAAATAAATAAGATTTATAAACTAAGGTATTTATTGATTAAACCTTAGGAGTTGTGATTATACAACATAAAATGTTACATAATATTAGGATAATAATCTTAATATAAGTTGTATAATAAATACAACTAATGGGAATAATCATCTAATATAAGATGATAAAATGTAACATATAATATAAGAGTTTTATAACTCGTGAAACTTACCTATATGGTAAATATATACATGTACAAGAATAGTGTATATAAGGATGGATATATATATTATGGTTGGAAACCATATAATATAATGGTGGTGGTTATTACAAAAAAATAGTTATAAACTATAAGTTATGAGTTTTTGAATGCAAAAATAAATTGCTAAGATAATGGATTATATAATACAATGTATTATAATGGATAGTGGGAAAATAATACAATATGATAAGTCATGCATGCATACATGCAACTATAGGTTATATACCTAAGTTTAATGGTGGATAAGATTAAAGAAATATAATGAATTAAACTTAACAGTCGAAATATTTTGACATACGAGTTTTAGTAACAAAGCCGACCGGTTTAGAGAAACCCGTAACAAATAACTGTAGAAATCCGGGGATGAACTGTCGGGGTTACTTGTTATTCGGAGATACCGGATGTAGTTAGTCATGGAGACTGACTTATAGTTTTATTACCGTTTAGATCGTACTTCAGACGGAGGCGCTTGACGAGCTAGTGGTCTACACTGCGCATCCTAGGTCTTGGTGAACGGTATGTAAAGGGGTTTGATCCGGGTTGTCCTAAGGGATTCCTTGGGCTCGGATTTGGTTAATATCACTTGTGTGTTAAGTGTTTTTGGATACACGTATGTGATTGTGTGCTACTGCATTAGTTATTTATGCATGAGCGTCCTACGGGACTAACACTACGTCGACTATAGATCGACTTATATAAACATACATATACGTTAATGTGATGACAAGACGGTTACTTGATAAACCATAGTATTAATATTAAGTATATGGCAACCTAAGTAAAACACTTAGGAACGAGTCACGACATTGTCGGTCTCTAGAGCATGGATCTCGAACATGAATATAACCTAGATTACTTCTAGGTATACGTGAGACCCATTGGGCAGCTAATTAATAATTATATTCTCAATAAGACTAAGAGCATATCTTAAACATTATGAGAGAGAGATGGTATGAGTTGAGGTGAGGAATCCCGGTAGTTTACAAACTACTTGGTTGCGCATTTGTGATCACTGAGGGGTTCCCGATTGGGTTCCGCTCCAGGTTTATACCCAACGAGCCCTATTTGGATCGTGGGCCAGGTGGCTACGGCCTTTTATATGGACGTCTTACGAGACAAAAGAGAATAGTTAGGGGCCTCCGGACCTCTGGCGAAATGAGCACCTTTGTGTGTACGGGAGGACTACTGTCCATGGTGAGGTTATCGGGTTGTCTTAACATGACGCCCAACTGGTATATAATTAAACATGGTTTGGATGGGGCCTTGAAGGCCAAATTAAATTAACAATGGATGGTGTACGCTACCGATTGTACATTGTACATTATACTGCTATTATTTCGATACGTTCGATATACAATTGTTGTATTTGTGAAATTTTATGACTGTTTGAATTGGATGGATGGTTGAATGTTTATGAATGTTTGGATGGAGGATTATGTATATTATACATGTATATTACAGTATTGATATAACTGTAAAATGGAAAAACATGAAACCAATCTAATAATAAGATGGTTAAAATGACTAAGTGACCATTAGGGTCCAGGCCCGGCATACTCAGCGTCTATCGCTGGTACTACACCATTATGCAGGTTGTTGATTATTGTCGAAGCCGAAGTGCGGGAACAGGGTAATTAGAGTTTATTTTGATTACCGCACAGGGAGTTCATTTGTGTAATGATGTCAGACTGGGAATTGTATTATGGTACGGTTATGTATATTTGGGATTTGGGTAGACGCTCACTTGTCGACGTTTATGGTTTATGGACTTAGTATGATGTATAGGAGTTATCTCGTTATCACAGCGGTTAGCAGTTTGTTTATGTTGGTTGTTGGATATAGTTTGGCTTCGTTGCTTGCATGGGCGAGTAATGGCCGGTGACACCCGAGTGAGTATTGTTGTTGTTATTATTTCTTCCGCTGTAAGACGTTTTATTTATTGCTACGTGAAAGATTATTTCGTGTTTATGGAGAGGGGTGTTACATAGGGTTACTAACCCTTCTTATTCTTCATCTTATTCTATGATTTTGGAGCCAATTTCTCTAGCAAATTGCTAAAGGTTAATATACAAGGTAAATCCTAAAACTACCTATTTCAAGGTTCTAATTGTTGATCTATATATGATCTAACATATTGTTCATCTTGTTTATTATTGCCGAAATTATAAGTGTGTTAGATTTAATTTTGACACATTAAATGTTAATATTTTGTAAATCTAAAATTAGATTTATACTCCTTATGATATAAGCTACAATATAAGCTATCATAATATACAAGAAAAATTCATATACTATGAATTTCAATATGGCCGAAAGTTAAGGGGTTATTAATGAGTTAGAAAAATTATCTAACTTAGTTAAATTAAAGGAATTAGAGTAATTAAGAGTAAAATGTAAAATTTAAGAAGTTTTGGTATCACATTGTGATTGCCGAAAATAAATAAGGTTAGTATAGAATTTTTGAGAGTTGAGATGATGAGAAAATAATTGTAGAATTAAGTTTACAATTTATAAAGAGTTTATCAGTGTTATAAGGAATTTATAAGGTTATTGGTATATTTAAAAGTTAATAAAGGATGGTATATATATACTATAACATTAGATAATTAAATCTGGTGATTTAGAGATGTTAAAAATGATTTTTGATGTTCAAAAATCTGTAGGTAAATTAATTACGAAAATTAGAAATTAGTTGGAGTTAAATGGGTTAATAAATGAAAGAATAGACCACAAGGGTAAAATGGTAATTTTACTGGTCAAACGTGGTCAAACATGGTCAGTGACAGTTTATAAAATATTTAGATAAGTTAGAATAAAAATTATAGCAATATTAGGTAATAAAATGTTTAAGGAATAAAAAGTTAAGATAAATTAACTTTATGGGTAATATTGTAAACTTTGGAAAGTTAGGGAGTTTGACCATAAAAGGCTGGTCGAACTTGGGTATGTTTTGGTAATTGACCAAAAGTACAGAAGAAATTAATTAAGAAAGACTTTGGAAGAAATTAGAAATAAAAATAACAAGTTTAGAACTTATTATGGTAAAATAGAAATTAAAGAAAACTATGGGTAAGGAATGTAAATAACACATTTTTGTGTGTTTAGAAGGTTAAGGAAATTAAATAAAGAATTTAGAAACAAGTTGTAAAAGAAACAGAGTTAAGACGGGGTTAAACGAGACCCGTATATAACTTAAGGTATACGAGGGGTATACCCGTAATTTAATAAGTAAGGTGAAATCAATACTTAAAGTATTTTAAAGAAAATACAAGTTATATTGGAAAAAGAAATAAATACGTATGATACGGACGTATACGAAAAATGTTGGTATACATGAATAGTACTCGTATATGTGAATAGTATCCGTATACATGATAGTACTCGTATACATGAATAGTACCATACAATAGTACGTATACGTGAATAGTAATATACATGAATAGGAAATATACGTGAACAGTAAAATACGAGACGTATACGTGAACAGTAAAATACGAGACGTATACTGAATATGAAATACGGTGAATAGTAAATACGAGGCCGTATAAATGAATAGTAGAATACGAGACCGTATAAATGAATAGTGAAATACGGATGAATAGTGAAAAATACTAAAACCTAATACAAGGTCCGTATAAGTCTAAAGTTGCTAACTGTGCAACTAAATAACTGCTAACGACGTTAGTATGTTAATGAATTAGAATTGAGCTTGAAAACGCTCCTAAATGAACGAACCCGTTTAACGGTATATATTATACGGGTTAACCTAGGAAGAGGTTTAAGTTGAAAAGAGAACCAAATTAGTTCTAAGACACAGGATACTAATACTAGTTCTGGTTACAGATCTAGATAGTCGGAGGCGTTCGGCGGATTAGGCGAACGTGGTTAAGAGCTAGCCAATCTCCGGTGTACGGTATGGGATTCTTGTAGCTTGCTTGCTAACGGGGTCTACCTCGGTTTGTGTGCTATGTGTTATTGTGATACGACCAAACAAGATTAAGCATGAAACCGATCTACTGTATTGTTATTGTGTCCATTGCACACTAACACGACTTGATTTAGAGCTTGTTCATTAACTATGTTTAGTAACAATTGTATAAGGTTATAAATACTCCCTTTGTTAGTTGGTTAATACCGAGAGAGGTTTAACTAACAAATTGTCAATGAGACTTCAACTAACTGGAACTTGGGGGAGAGGAATCCGGGACTGACTCCGGTCATGCATGTTTAGGTTAGGAGGTCGGCATCTGTATCAGATCCGTCTTCCGCATATGGCTCGTCTACGACTTGTCGCCTAGGGTCGACAAACAGACCCGACCATCTCGAGTGAACAGTTCGAGGTGGGAGGCAAATTCAGGAGGCGCGGGAGGGTCAAGCCTACACCCCTCATAACTTAAGAATTAATGTTTATTAACCCAATGGAGCTAATAACCCATTGGCTAGGGTTACCTTGACCCGACAAAAAAAACAATTCAGTTAGAGAACAACCAGTTCTTCTAAGAGAACGGTTGACACTTATAAGGTATGGTCAAACACGAGAACTAAACAATTCTCAGGCCTCAGGAGTTAGGAATCTAACTTACTCATTAATGGGCGTCCATTACGACGTTCGATTTATTGAGCTGTGAATGTTTCACATGGGTGTGTTGTTTGTTATCGTACTTCTTATTATTATTTGTATGAATAATCAACTGCATGTATACGACAAAGTAGTCGTGTGTAGCCCTGTTAGCTTGTGGGCTGCACGTTTTCTGTACCAGCAATGTGCTGAGCCCCTTGGGGCCTGTGATTTAAACTTTGCAGGTAGGTGCCAGACGAGGACTCAACCTGAGAGTAGGAGCGGGTAGAGTACTTCGGGTTGCTTTTACATTTGTTACACGAGTTGTGCATGTACACTCGTTTAGTAATTGATGAGATGTTAGTATGATGTATTAGGATATGAGATACTCGGTATAAGTTGTGGTTTATGAATTGTATTGTATAGATGCTCGAGTAATTATCCGGTTAGTCAGACCGTGACTTGTAAGAGAATAGGCCTAGTTAGTCACGTGGGTGACTAACGACGGTAACACCAATTTAGTAGAACTTTTCTGCTGCGTTGTTAATGAACGAGATGGACTTAGGGCAACGATCATGTAATTGGAGATGGGGTGTTACAAAAGTGGTATCAGAGCGTAGTTACGCTCTGATGACTGGAAATTACCGAGCTTAGGAATTACCGAGTTAGGAACTTTAGACTTTGGGATAAGGGTTGAGTATTAGTGCGAGAGGTGTTAGTTAGGATTCCCGATGTGTATCGGATATCTATAATACCTGACCCGCCCTCCGCGCCCCTGGTTCTAAGATACCAAAATGAACGCCAGAGAGATGACAAGCTTTCTCTTACTCGGGAAAACCCGATCTGGCAATTACTTAGCATTATGCAATACGAGAAGCACCTCGTTATGCAATAGTCTTTCAAGACTTGAAGGTCCTAATTGGAGCGCAACGTTGAAAGGCGCTACCAACGGAATCCTACCAATGAGAGAATAATAATTACCGGCAACTTGGGTCGACATGCTACGCAGTCGATATAACCCCGCCATACCAGTAAGAAGGAAAGCACTACGAGTGCAATGGAGGACAAGAAAGCGACAGAAACACCGGACAACAGTCCAAGGGAGCAATAACAGTGGGATAATACCGCGCAAGAGCATAGGGACTACCTAAAAGTCAATTATGCAGGGTAACTCCGAACTACACAAAAAAGGGGTTGCAAAGACCTAACTGCAATAGCCAGACGACTACGAATGCATATGCAAGTCATACTCCAAGATAGGACTACGACGTAGTGCCTAAGGAGAGTCAATACTCGATAACCTCGACGAAGGTGTGGAAGAGTGAGAACCAAGGCGAAAGCAAAAGAAAAGGGTCCCTCAGAAAGAGGAATACCCTGATAAGTAACTATACAATCAAAAGCAGTCAGGAAGCTGCCCAGATAATCAATTAACCAAAGCCAAAAAGGGCAAAGAAGGAGTCCCATGGACTACCACCTACATGGAGTTTAGGAGAATGTACCATTACCGACGTACACAGTACCGATAGCCCATCTTGCATGGCGCACTTGCCTTGGCAAGTGCTGCCACAATGAAGCTTACGGAAGCCGTGAAGACCAAATGGTAAAAACCACGGATATAATACATATTAACACCGGATTACAAATCCTTAAGACTGAAGAGCGAAATATTGGGAGGGCCTGACGGCCTGACCATGACAACTAAATCAATACACCAGTCGCAGGGAGCTGGACTTGGTCAGGAAACTAAACGACGTGAGCATCAACAACGAAACCGACACTACAGGTAAGAACATCAACCCAAAACCAAGCCTAACCTTGAATGGAAGAACCGAAAGATTACTCAACAATGTGAGAAGACCAGATGTAAGTAATAACCTACAAGGAAGGTATTACGACATACAATGAAGATGGAGGACATAAAACTTTCAATAAAAACGGGATGAATCCCAGAATAATACATTACAGCACTCTTCATTGAAGATATTGATAAACCCCAGAAACAGAATCAGAGAAAACAAATTTAAGCAATGACCTACCTAGGATCAAAGACGTGCAATCACAAAGAGAGAACCTCAAAGGACTACACCATAGAGTTGGTATAGTTGAGCAGAAAAAGACCCATAAACGATGGTTAGTATTGCTTGCCTAACTCATTAACACCCAAATATGATTAGTCATTAACGGGTGGCGTAGTCAACGAAAGTTGAACAAAGTATTGACATGGTAGAACATGATAGCCAGGGTAAATATCCGACTTAGACACCTGAAGGCAGAGGCCTAATGAAAACTAATCCTTAATTGCTAAAAGACGCAAGTCTATGAGAGCGAAGGTATTGTCACAGACACTGATTAACATCGGATTACCTAAGCGAACTTCTACAGCAGGAAGCGAGATACAACAACTTATTGTGAAACCCAATAGTACATCCAATGATGTGACCCAACATTGACAGAGTTCAGAGAACAAGAGAATCACGTAGATAACCTACAGATGATTAAGAATACAACAGTGAACCGAACACCGGCTATCACTTGAGACTAATCAAGCATTAAGGGCCTACGAGCCAAGGATGTTAAATACATCAGAGCTTGAGGTGCAGGAAAGCATAAAAAGGCTTATCTAGGCCATGAATGAACTACAACTCGTACATACGAGTGGTTATGAAAACTATACTAAATTGAGGAGGAATTGCCGAAAAAGGGCACCAATGAGAATAGAGAGATGATACAATGACGGAGGTGGAGAACGAACCACTCCTTTTAGGGTGGGGATACCTCTCCTTGTTGTGAGGCCTTGAGTGGGAATAAACCCCTCGAAATGGGCTTTCACTTATTAGAGATAGAATACAACCTACAAATAAACCTGAAATTTGAAGCAATTATCTTCGAGCTAATGATAACAATCTTACAGTATGATGCGACAACCGCCTTACATTAAACCTGGGGAACTCCCAGTGTGTTTACACCATGAAGGGGATTGAATATAAGACGACGTTGAAGTAAAACGACCAAAGAATCCATCAATGGGCAATATAGAAAGCTAAAGCTACTTCGGTAGTGGAGGCCATGAGAATAATACATGTCAGGTAGATTAAGTTATAGTGCGCAGCAAAGCAACCACTATATATAAGCCATCAAATATTGACACTAAAGCAATCAGATTTATGAATTAAAACCCGATGTAAGTAAGATGATGAAATGGGAGACAGACTGTGCAGTAACGCCAGTAGCTGGACCATGTGATGAAAGGTTTCACAGGAAGCACATGTCCATTCCGTAAGGAGCTGGAAGTGCATTCCTAGTAGATCGACATGAGAAATGAGATAAGAAGCTCTAAGGAGAGAAACCGCGAATTATTAAGGATCGAGTCCGTACTAAATACAGAAGGTATAATGTAGTTATGAACCCAGTAGATGGATATTCCTTGATTAAGTTCAAGAAGAACGACATGTGCGTTATCATGGAATGATGAAAGAGGAGATCGACAATAGAATACTTCACAAATTAGCTGTAACTAAGCGTGTGACGAACACTACGAGTATACTTAAACGAGATGTGGGACGACCGCACTCCAAAGGAGCTTGTGGGCCTGATGGACTTATTTATAAGTTAGTCGGGTAAGTAGCAATGTATCAGTAAGGTACCCCATATATGTAAACGAAGTGTAAGAACGCGAGAAGTAGTCGACTTCGTACGACAGTCAGCGATGCAAACTCACACCAGAACAGCAAGTTACCGTGAACAATTGAGGAGGAAGAACTCAGTTAAACCAATGAGATTAAAAGAGTCAGAGAACTCATTCCAGGAGGAAACAATTAAGAGTTATGAAGTGCGAGGAGCACTGATTACTAAGTACGAACATTTCATATGTCTCAAGATTTTCGAGGAAACTGTGAAGAGCAATAAGCACTGAACAGTAAGTTCAGATTACACAGGAATCTCAGACTGAGGATCAGTTAGTATGAAACAATTCAGACGCTGAAAGGCGTAATAAGAGCATGAACACTAGATCTTCATAGAACTGGATAGACAAGCTACAACTCATAGAGACCTTGTATAGATAAAGATACCACACGTCCATTAAGAGACCTTTATTCCTATATTATAAGGATACAAAGGAGCTGTAAAACATATTGAAGAGGATAGGAAGGGCAAACTAAGCCCCAAGATTATCAGAGTCGCGCAGCAGAAGCTAGTGGACCGTATCTTAAAGGTTTGATATACCTAACAAAGAGAAAAGGAAGATGTGTCTCACATCTTCCAGTCGAATAAAATATACGACTTATCTACCAAATACTTTGGAGCCTTAGAGACTACACTGGAACAGTTGTAAGATTGGTATAACACCAATAAGAATCCTTGATACAGAGACTAAGCCATTACCATGGTGAAGACCCTCTGACCCAATCATAATGTGAGATAGACTACATGGAAGCTAGATGCTCCATGACACCTAAACATCTTGAACCTATGTTCAAGGATGATATAATGTTGATTACGTGGGCGTAATCCATTTTAAGGGGGGTAGAGCGCACAATCGCTTAGCGTATATTTCACGTATTGAGTACGTAAACTACAGTGTGCATAGCACAATACAATTAGTTGTGATGTTTGATACGTATGTTATATAAACACATGTATTCATTCTTATGTGGTTGTGGTATTACGCATATAATTAGATGTGAATACCAGATGTATTAGAGGCTTATCTCGTTAACTTCGGTGCGAGAATTCAGGAAAAGAGGAGTAGAAATTCCAGGGGAATTAAAATCCCTACGATATGTATTGATATGAGTCCAAATATGGTAATGTTATGAGGTATGAATCGGTATGAGACCGATGTAGAACCTAGTAGGAATTAAATTCTCTAAGTAATTGCTAAGAGGTGAATTAAGAATGACTGATGGACTGAGTTCCATAATTTGGAGATGTGTTGATTTATGATTATGACTAGAAGGACTAAAAGATATAAAACGCTACATGAATAATTATTTGGTTGTTTGAAGTTGACGTGGGAGGTAGAACTTGATCTTGGCCAGATCGAGGAAAACTGAACACAAATTGGGGTGAAAGGATAGTTCAACACTGATGCTGATCACATCAGGGTCGGATGATTCCTGAAACTCCCTACAAGTGGTCACAATTAACCACGTTAAGAGTAGATGCAGTAGCATAAAGTGGAATTGGAGTTGACATGTATTTTCGTTACTAAGTCTCACTCATGGAACCGAGGACGTATGTACCCTTGTCTTCGGACCGGTTACATGAGGAGTATGCAGCAAAGAATATACAAAGAGTATTTCGATTACTGAAACATACAAAAGATATGTTGTGTGATAAGTGTGGTAAATATATATATATATATATATATATATATATATATGGCAGACTTTATGAGTCAGAATGCCTATACAGATATTGAGTGATCTACATGATCTTTTAGTGTGAAGTTACCTTTGTGTTCTAAGAGATATAGATACATAGGAACTTTGGGGACAAAGTTCTTTTAAGGGGGGTAGATTGAAATACCCCAAACCTTAATATATTAATGAACTATCTAATTAGGATATACTAAGGCTAGAACGTGCCTTAAAAACATTAGAAGAAGTGTTGAACAACAATTTACACCAAAACATGCTTTAGGAACAATTAGAGCAAATGGTGTTTTAAAGAGTACAAATAAATTAGGGAACTACCAATAAGTTTCCAAGAGATTTCAAATGTGAAATACCTCTAAGATTAGTAATACGCATTAAGCGGAATTAGTGTTTAAACCGAAAACGCACCTTAGAGCACAAAAATGTGCTTTAAAGAAAAATGTGTTTTAAGAAACCATAGTGATTTCATGACCTCAATAAGGATCCAAAATGAATTCATAAGTCTTATAATCAAGCTAAGAACATTATGAAACCATTACCAAAGAAAACCTAGCTCATAAATAACTCAAGACAAAAATATGCCATAAAAACCCCTTAAAGCATATTTTGGATATATTGTCTTAAGAATGAGTCTTGGATGGTTTTAAAGGCTTGATTATATGTTAATGTACTAAAATAAAATAATAAAATTATTTGCAAAGCAAGCCAAACTCTAAAAAGAGTTAAGACACAAAAGGAGCCCGAAAACTCTTTAAAACGTGTTTTTGCGAATTGTCTTCGAAATTGGTTTTGAGTGGCTAGTTGGCCTTGTATACATACTAAAATACATGTATACTACCTAATATCATATTAGGAATTTAATTTGAAGATTTTACCAAAAATTTTACAAATATAATATTTAATGTGAATAGTAACCTCAAATAGTGCCCATTTAGTCAAATATTGACCAAGAATGGTCAATGGTCAAAATTGACCATCCTTTGCTGAGTGAAGTCGGCAGCTACAAGGGGATAAGAGGCCAGCTTGCTCAATCAATTACATAAAGCAACTAATGAGTCATGACATTACTATTAACATAATTACTTTATATTATAATAACATTACCTTTTAAGTCTTCCTTAGTTGCCTTATCATCCTTGTCCCCTGAGTAAATCATTAATCAGACACTTACCTGTCATATGAGAGCTCCCAAATTCGTAGCTCCTCCTCTCTTTGAAGAAACAACACAAAAACACTCCAATGTTCTTAGATTAGTGCCTTAAAGAACACCTTGCCTTGTAGACTCATAACTTTCTCATCTTAAGTTCAAATTCTAAGCTTGATAGCTCGTTGGAATCCTCTTTCGAATAGATTTACAACCATAGCTCATGAGCCCCCAGATTCTCAGGAAAAACCACGAAGAAGTGCCTTTGGTTCTTGAGGTAAAACATTGCCTTCTTGGAAACTCTTCCTTCTTTGATTTTCATCAAGGCCGAGTGCCTAGGGTTACTAACCCTTCTTATTCTTCATCTTATTCTATGATTTTGGAGCCAATTTCTCTAGCAAATTGTAGTCAAAATTTCTAAGGAAAACAAGCTTAATATTAAGCTAAAGTTTAATATACAAGGTAAATCCTACAACTACCTATTTCAAGGTTCTAATTGTTGATCTATATATGATCTAACATATTGTTCATCTTGTTTATTATTGCCAAAATTATAAGTGTGTTAGATTTAATTTTGACACATTAAATGTTAATATTTTATAAATCTAAAATTAGATTTATACTCCTTATGATATAAGCTACAATATAAGCTATCATAATATACAAGAAAAATTCATATACTATGAATTTCAACATGGCCGAAAGTTAAGGGGTTATTAATGAGTTAGAAAAATTATCTAACTTAGTTAAATTAAAGGAATTAGAGTAATTAAGAGTAAGATGAAAATTTAAGAAGTTTTGGTATCACATTGTGATTGCCGAAAATAAATAAGGTTAGTATAGAATTTTTGAGAGTTTAGATGATGAGAAAATAATTGTAGAATTAAGTTTACAATTTATAAAGAGTTTATCAGTGTTATAAGGAATTTATAAGGTTATTGGTATATTTTAAAGTTAATAAAGGATGGTATATATATACTATAACATTAGGTAATTAAATCTGGTGATTTAGAGATGTTAAAAATGATTTTTGATGTTCAAAAATCTGTAGGTAAATTAATTACGAAAATTAGAAATTAGTTGGAGTTAAATTGGTTAATAAATGAAAGAATAGACCACAAGGGTAAAATGGTAATTTTACTGGTCAAACATGGTCAGTGACATTTTATAAAATATTTAGATAAGTTAGAATAAAAATTATAGCAAAAGATTAGGTAATAAAATGTTTAAGGAATAAAAAGTTAAGATAAATTAACTTTAGGGGTAATATCGTAAATTTTGGAAAGTTAGGGAGTTTGACCATAAAAGGCTGGTCAAACTTGGGTATGTTTTGGTAATTGACCAAAAGTATAGAAGAAATTAATTAAGAAAGACTTTGGAAGAAATTAGAAATAAAAATAACAAGTTTAGAACTTATTATGAGTAAAATAGAAATTAAGAGAAAACTATGGGTAAGGAATGTAAATAACACATTTTGATGTATTTAGAAGGTTGACGAAATTAAATAAATAATTTAGAAACAAGTTGTAAAAGAAACAGGGTTAAAACGGGGTTAAACGAGACCCGTATATAACTTAAGGTATACGAGGGGTATACCCGTAATTTAATAAGTAAAGGTGAAATCAATATTAAAGTATTTTAAAGAAAATACAAGTTATATTGGAAAAAAGAAATAAATACGTATGATACAGAACGTATACGAAAAATGTGGGTATACATGAATAGTACTCGTATATGTGAATAGTATCCGTATACATGAATAGTACTCACATACGTGAATAGTATCCGTATACATGAATAGTACCCGTATACGTGAATAGTATCCGTATACATGAATAGGAAATACGTATACGTGAACAGTAAAATACGAGACGTATACGTGAATAGTAAAATACGGTAAATAGTAAAATACGAGGCCGTATAAATGAATAGTAGAATACGAGACCGTATAAATGAATAGTGAAATACGAATGAATAGTGAAAAATACTATAACCTAATACAAGGTCCGTATAAGTCTAAAGTTGCTAACTGTGCAACTAAATAACTGTTAACGACGTTAGTATGTTAATGAATTAGAATTGAGCTCGAAAACGCTACTAAATGAACGAACCCGTTTAACGGTATACTATTATACTTGGGTTAACCTAGGAAGAGGTTTAAGTTGAAAAGAGAACCAAATTAGTTCTAAGACACAGGATACTAATACTAGTTCTGGTTACAGATCTAGATAGTCGGAGGCGTTCGGCGGATTAGGCGAATGTGGTGTTAAGAGCTAGCCAATCTCCGGTGTACGATATGGGATTCTTGTAGCTTGCTTGCTAACGGGGTCTACCTCGGTTTGTGTGCTATGTGTTATTGTGATACGACCAAACAAGGTTAAGCATGAAACCGATCTACTGTATTGTTATTGTGTCCATTGCACACTAACACGACTTGATTTAGGGCTTGTTCATTAACTATGTTTAATAACAATTGTATAAGGTTACAAATATTCCCTATTGTTAGTTGGTTAATACCGAGAGAGGTTTAACTAACCAATTGACAATGAGACTTCAACTTACTGGAACTTGGGGGAAGAGGAATCTGGGACTAACTCTGGTCATGCATGTTTAGGTTAGGAGGTCGGCATCTGTATCAGATCCGTCTTCCGCATATGGCTCGTCTACGACTTGTCGTCTGGGGTCGACAAACAGACCCGACCATCTCGAGTGAACAGTTCGAGGTGGGAGGCAAATTCAGGATGCGCGGGAGGGTCAAGCCTACACCCCTCATAACTTAAGAATTAATGTTTATTAACCCAATGGAGCTAATAACTCATTGGCTAGGGTTACCTTGACCCGAAAAAAATAAACAATTCAGTTAGAGAACAACCAGTTCTATTAAGAGAACGGTTGACACTTATAAGGTATGGTCAAACATGAGAACTATACAATTCTCAGGCCTCAGGAGTTAGGAATCTAACTTACTCATTAATGGGCGTCCATTACGACGTTCGATTTATTTGAGTTGTGAATGTTTCACATGGGTGTGTTGTTTGTTATCGTACTTCTTATTATTATTTGTATGAATAATCAACTGTATGTATACGACAAAGTAGTCATGTGTAGCCCTGTTAGCTTGTGGGCTGCACGTTTTCTGTACCAGCCATGTGCTGAGCCCCTTGGGGCCTGTGATTTAAACTTTGCAGGTTGGTGCCAGACGAGTACTCAACCTGAGAGTAGGAGCGGGTAGAGTACTTCGGGTTGCTTTTACATTTGTTACACGAGTTGTGCATGTACACTCGTTTAGTAATTAATGAGATGTTAGTATGATGTATTAGGATATGGGATACTCGGTATAAGTTGTGGTTTGTGAATTGTATTGTATAGATGCTCGAGTAATTATCCGGTTAGTCAGACCGTGACTTGTAAGAGAATAGGCCTAGTCAGTCACGTGGGTGACTAACGGCGGTAACACCAATTTAGTAGAACTTTTCCGCTGCGTTGTTAATGAATGAGATGGACTTAGGGCGATGATCATTGTATTTGGAGTTAGGGTGTTACACTGGAGAAGAATTTCAAGAGTTAGATCTTTGATATATTTAGGAATGGAAGGTGACTTAAGCATTTACAACCTCATTTTCAAGGATTACCTTAAGGTTGAAGTCTAACACAAGTTGGGGCTTGTTTCTCTAGAGATTTTCGGCTATCTTTTGGGGGTTGAAAGATCTATAGGTTGTGCATGAAATAGGTGAAGAAAATGAGTCATTTGATTCACATTTTCGGGCATAAAGATGAACGGAAAATACTTGTAGTTTTAGAGCATATTTTGACCTTTGTTGACTTCCTTTGTGTTATTTTCTAATTTCCTAGCCTTCAAACAGCATATTTTTCACCATGGAAGGAGAAGAAAAAGAGTGCTTTAGTCCTTGGTGAGGAAGTGGGAAGATTCAAGATAAGAACAAGGATTTATGCAACGTATTAACCAAGAGCATTAAGTGTTCAACAATGGAGTTTCAAAAGAAGAAAAGGGAGGAATGATTCTGCTTACTCATGGATGGGAGAGTGCTCAAAAACGGCAGCAGCATGGGTAGGAGAATGAGGGAGTGAGAGAGTGTAAGTAAATTAAGTGTTGTAGTTTCCAAGGTAAGTGGACTTGCTTTTAGGAAGCCTTTCTACAAAATCAAAAGTTCTTTTTGAATCCCCTTTTTACTCTTCAAATTCGACAATGGGAGGAAGGAAAGAGAGTTTATTTTGTTTTGTTTAAGTGTAGAGAGTAATGAGTGGTAAAAGCATGTCTATAGTAGAGTAAGGACTTTTGGATTCTAGAGTTGCTTTTTTCTTTTCACTTTCACTTTCACTTTTCACTTTTTACTTTTGATTTATTTGGTTTCTCTCCCAATTGTGGCTGGCTTCTTGGAGGTTAATGTAATAACCTGGTTTTCATTTCAGAATTTCCTAACGTTTTGGTTGTGTTTATCTCTTATATTATGTGGTTTTATTTAGTGTTTGGGACGTCCGAGGCATTCAAGTAAAAGGCGAGGGACAAAGAGGTTTTTCCCCTCCCTTTTATTTTGGTAAGTCATTAATAAGGAAAATAATTTCCTTATTCTTTTTCCCCATCAGTTTATAACGTCGTTCTTCTTCGACAGTTTGTGAGCTTTGGGTCTCTTCACCCTCCTTTGTTTTCGTCTTCGATTGCCGGTGCGAATTGCTGCGTTTCACTCTTCGTTTTCTCTGCTACTGTTTGGCTACTCTCCTGGGTGAATTCAGGTTCGAATCCTTGTGATTTCAGTGGTTATTCGTTGCTGTTTTGGGAGCGCAACTTTTCTGATTTTTGGGCTGTTCGGTTTGTGAATTTAGTGTCATTTTGTGCATCTCCTCTACTGCGTTTTGTTCATCCGATTGTTGGCGTCATCTGGACAGATTTTGCTCTTCAAACCGAAGTAAGTGGGGGATGGAATCGGGGTGGTTTGCTCACCCTCGGGGACTGATTTTAATTGTGTTTTTGGTTGAGTTTTGTGATGCTTTTGGTTTTATTCTTGGATGGATTGCGTTGGTATTTGATTGAGCAAAACCCCCGAGGGTACCGTTTTGACAATTCTGAAGTTTCTGCTGATTTGGTGATGAATTGTATGTATTTTTGGCCTCTGTTGTGTTTCTAGATTTCTACATTTTGAGACGTCCGAACATCTATCCAAACATGTATATTCGGACAGGTTGTCTGTCGCGCCTCTATTTTCTACAGTTTTTGAAGTGTCTGAACATCTGTCCGAATATGTATGTTCGGACAGAGTGCGGGGACGAATTCTGTGTTTTAACTCTAGGCATGTGTCCGAACTTGTAAGTTTGGACACATGTTCGGATGGTTCTGACTTGAAATCTGTATTTGTTCTCGCATGTGTCTGAACTTGCAAGATTGGACCCAAGTTCGGACACCTCGAACTTCTAAGTACTTTAACTCTCGGCTTATGTCCGAACATGCATGTTCGGACGCATGTTCGGACAGACCTCTGTTTTCGTATAACTTCTTCGTTTCAGCTTCATTTTGAATTCAGTTTACGGGGTTGTACACTAGTGGAAAAAATGTTTTTAACCACGGTTATTTTGCTTATATACCACGGTTAGGAACCGTGGTTTATGCTCCCGTCGCATATAGAAAATTGTCTATATACCACGGTTGATAACCGTGGTATAAAAGTAGACTATATACCACGGTTTGCTAAGACCGTCATTTAAGACCGTTTTTGGACGCGGTCCTCAACGATTTTAAACGACGGTTAAGGAGAGAACCGTGGTATAAAGTCCTTTTATATGACGGTTAAAGGTCAAAACCGTGGTTTATTATCTATAAAATCGACGAATAAACCACGGTTATACATATAACCATGGTTTATAGTCTATGAAATTTTTTCAAAATCGCCGGCGATTTAGAAGCGCCGCTTCGCAGATATCAAACACAGCACAGAAGAGAATGAAGAGGCTAGAACATGTGTGTTCCTTGTTTGCGATTTATGGTTGCAAAATAATGAGTGAAGAATGGCGTAGTATGTTCCTTGTTCGCGGTGGGTTGCAAAATTACCGTGAAGTTGAAGAGAATGAAGAACGGAGGCGTAGGTCATGTACCTTGTTCGCCGGTTATGTTGCGAAAATTACAGTGAGTGAGAATGAGTGAGTGAGGACGAGCATGTTCCTTGTTCGCAAGTGTAAGCTGCAAAAATTACCGAAAAACAAGAGAATGAGTGAGGAAGAGCATGTTCCTTGTTCGCGATTTAGGATTGCAAAAATTACCGTGAGCTAGTTGAAGAGAATGAAGAATAGTTGCAGAGCATGTTCGTCGGTTTGGGTTCCAAAATTATCGTGAGGTTGTGAAGAGAATGAAGAAGAGTTGCAGAGCTCGTCGGTTTGGGTTCCAAAATTACCGTGACATTGAAGAGAATGAAGAAGAAGAGTGCGTCGACATATATGAGAATAGAGAGAAAGCGCCGCGTTAAATTTCGGCCGAAAATTAAAATTCCCGCCTAGATTATATACCACGGTTGATCAAAAAACCGTGGTTTAATATAGCAAGATGTGCAATATAAATGACGGTTGCCTAGGAACCGTGGTATATAGGTACCCTATATGACGGTTCTTGAAGAACCGTGGTATATTCACTCCGGCATGTACTATATACCACGGTTCCCCTGAAAACTGTGGTATATAACTAACCTATATACGACGGTTCCGGAAAAACCGTGGTATATGCGCTCTGGTATGCACCTTAAACGACGGTTTCTATTAAAACCGTGGTTTATAAACTTTAAACCACGGTTTTCCATTTAACCATGGTTTAAACGCCGTCATTAAAAACATTTTTTCTACTAGTGGTACCTATCTGTGTACAAGCTTCCTATGTTGTTTATATGCATTATTATGCACTCAAGATCTGTATTTATGAACCTATGTTTTGGGACCTAGTTACTATGCTTCTGAGCCTTGAATAGTCGGGTCGGGCTGTCCCGTGTTGTGTAGGAATTCCTTCTGTTTAAGTTCCTTAGGGTGTCCCTTAGGACGTTTAGTGACTGACGGGTCCGTTAGTCATCTCGACGGCTTCTGTTGTGGGATCTTCGGATCCTTAGGACATTGTGTGAGTCCTTCTGATGTGTTAGTGGGTTCCTAGTGTCCCATCCCACCCTATGTTTTCGTTCTGTGAGTCCGACTTACGTTTTGATATGGCATTCTGTTCAGCTTTGGTATTTGCTCTACTTCTGACTTGTCTATTTTGAAGTGACTTATGCTATCCTCTGTTTTGTACATTTCTGACTTCTGTTTTAAGTGAGCTTCCTTGAGGAAGTCTTCTACTTACTGAGTTGTTGAGCTCACCCCTTTATTCACTTATGCAGATTGAGCACATGGAGAACCCTTTCTTCCTTCTCTCTCTATGGAGCTAGGATTTATGCTTATGACTACTACTATACTTTGTACTTTGTTTAGCGCTCAGACGTTTTTTTCGAATTATGTAGCCTTCGAGCCTATGCTATGTATTTACTTTTAGCTGGTATTTTGGGATATTGTAAACTCTTCCTATGTATGCAAGTGCGTTGATTTGGATTTGAATTCGATTTGCGTTAGAGCCTTGCGTTGTTAGGTAGTAGACACACGGCGTGTAACGTCCCTAACTCCTAGGCCGGTTTTGGAGTCGTTACAGTTAATATGGGCTTTTTTGTAATTTTAGTAACTTATAATATCAAGGTGTTACATGTTATGTTTTTGGACTTGTTTCGTGTGTGAGGTTGTAACACATGTTGTTACTTTGTCCTAAGGTGTATTTCTAAGTGGTTCTTGCACTTATAAATTATTTTGACTATATAAAATATTGTACATAATCTCATCACATTGTTTGTGATCTTAATTCATGTGTTAATGTGTTACATGTTACATTAATCTTAGGAGTTGTTTTCTCCTTATTAATGCTCCCTCTTTAGTCCATTATTTTTAGGTGAGACTTTATGCTCATTTTGGGACTATATATTTGTTTATATATGTATGTTTAGCGGTTGTAAAATACCTTAGTGAATTTAGCTCATTAACCTTTCCTTTAAGGATTAATCTTAGGTTTAAACCCTTTGATTTAATTAATCCCGTATTAATTAAGGTGATTGATGTTTGGGGTATTTCATAAAGGACCTATAATAGTGGAATGTACAAGAATTTAAGAATGATTTTTCTGGAAATAGGAGACTAATGATCCATTTAGGTGGAATCTATAGGGCATTAAAATCGAGGGAGGGGTTATCATCTTCATGGATTAGAAAGGGCACTTCATGATGAGCTTGAGAGTTGCCATCTTTAAGAGGATTATTTGGTTTAAAATTTTATGGGAGCTAATGTGGTTTTTGTGGATCCAAATACCTAAAAACTTCACTTGAAGACTATTAGTTGAAGAAGGAAATATAAGAGTGTCAATTTTTAGGAAGCTATAACAATTGGGTTATGAAGAGGGTTTCAAAGACTCATGCTTTCAATTATTTAAACACATTGTTAAAGAGAAATTCATGGGATCCAAATTTTCTCTCATTATTTCATCATACAAAAGGCTTATAATCTGGCTAGGCTTGGGAAGTTATTTATAGGGAATAAAGTGAAGAGGTTCTTGATGAGTATGAATCCTAATAAAATCCTCAACGTTGGCAGATTCCAAGCGTTATTTTTCTAGAATTGTTGGAACTCTGTTGGAAATAAGCTGATTAACATTGTCTTGGAAGCTTTCAGAACTAGCCTTATCAATCCCGAAGTTACCAAAACTATCCTAATTTGGTTCTTAAGACTGAATGCCCACAATAATCACACAAAAATTTAAGCCTATTTCCAAGTGTTTTGTTAGGTTTATGTGCACTACCGAGCTTATGTCAATCATTTAAAGCCAATGCTTCCTCATACTATCTCACCAAATTAATGTAGCTATCAAGGAAAACACTATTATAATTCAAGACGTAGTCTATACTTTTGGAGAACTAAATCTTTGAAGGGGATGATGGCCATGAAGGTAGACCTTGAAAAATCCTATGACAAGTTACTATAGGATTTTAACTAGAGTACTTTGAAGTGCTTGAATCTTCCCCCAAGGCTGGTTTACCCTATCATGACACGTGTCTCCAATTTATGATGCAAGTAAATTAAGATTACAATTTACCATAGTTTTTAGCCTAGTAGTGGAATCAGATAGGGGGAGCCATTATCTCCATATTTGTTTATGTTGTGTTCAAAGAAATTGTCACTATATATTAAGAAGTTGTTAATATAGGGAAATGGAAAGCATTTAAACTAGGGAAACAAGTTCCTAAGATCTCTAATTTGTTTTCCACAGTCAACATAGTGTTGTTTGGAGCCAATTTGGAAAAGTCTCTCCTTATGAAGCTTATGGATGAGGTCCGATCAAGATTAACAAGGTGGGAAAGGGAGACTTTATCTTTTATGGGAAAGCTGACATTGGCGATGTTGTGCCCTAGTTTTTTTTATTTTGTTTTTGGTTTGTAAAGGGAGTGTTATGTCATATTATGTCTTATTATAGGAAGATTATGCCATTTGTGATTGATTTTATTGTCTTAGAAGGAAGGATGGGTATGATGGTCATTTATGTTGTTATTATTAATTAGGAAAGGAGTCTCCTAATTTCCTTTTCTTTTCCCCAATTCTCATTACTGACTTATCTTCATCGTTTGACACGCTCCCTTCCGTTCTTTCCCTTCCTTCACTCTTCATCTTCTTCCTTTGTTCAACTTCTCACTATAATTTAATTGTTCGGGTGGGCTCCGGTGTCTGCTATATCGTTTGTCGTCATTAAGGTTTGTAGATTGTGGGTTTAGTTTCGTTTCGTTCTTTGTTATGTTTTCTTCATTTCTGATTTTGGTTTCGACTTCCGGCTAATCCAGTCAATTGTTCGTCGAGTTTCGAGTGAAGATTTGGGGGGAGTTTGCTATGAAGTCCATAGAGTTTTGCGTTCTTCAACTCAAAGTAGGTGGTAGATGGATTCGATATGGGTGTGTTCACCCATGGGGATTCTAAGATTTTGTTCATTTCTAAATATGTTCAATTTGTTCTTTGATTTCGTTGTGAATTTGAACTGGTTTTGAGTTGTGTTTTGCTCTGCTAAAGCCTCAAGGAAATGTGTTTCGATTTCCTACTTTGTTATGGAAAGTTGTGTTTATTCAATGGTTAATTTGTGGCTAAGGTATTCGTCTGTTTCGGCTTCTAATTTTGCAGTTTTCGTCACGTCCAAACTTCTGTCAGGACTTGTATGTCCAGACAGGGCTTCAGACACCCTTGTATTTTGATGGTTTTTGGTTTACCGTTTTGGTGCGAGGACGATGTCAGGGTATGCAATTAGACTTGCGTTCGGACTTGCGAGCCTGGACACAAGTCCGGACGCTCTTCTGTTTTGAGTCTCGGCATGTGTCCGTACTTGAAAGCCCGGACACATCTCCAACGCCACCTCGTATAATTTGTCAGTCCTGACTTCACTGTTTTGAGTCTCGGTATGCGTGCGGACTTGTAAGCCCGGACACATGTCCGGACACTCCTATGATATTGGCCATAATATTCGTTTGACATCTGTTTTACACTCCGTTGCGGGATTATAATCCTTAAGTGTGTATAAACTCTTTTGACATGTATTAATGTGCATTTACATGCCTTTCCGTTCTGAAAGTATTCATTCTGTTTATGATCTCTGAACTGCTTTGAAAGTGTGTTTCCCAGTCCAGTTTTGTTCGGATTTCGTGCCTTGTAAGTCTTAGCTTAAGACCTCTGTTTTATAACGACTTCAGTTTTCATTACGTAAGATAAACAATGTTGTGGTGTTTGTATTGTACAACACATTATGTTCTGTAAATGAAGCTTATGTTTTAGGACCTTGTTACTTTGCTTTTGAGCCATGAATGGCTGGGTTAGGCTATCCCGTGGCATGATACGTAGATGTCTATTTGTTTCTATCCTGGGATCGACGGGTCCATTGGTCTTCGGACCATTTCTACGTTGTCGAGGATCTTTTGATCCGCGGGTCACTGGCCCTTTCTGCGTTGTCGATGATCTTATGATCCATTGGTCTCTAACCATTTCTACGTGTGCCCTGAGCTAGTGCCCCATTCTGTTTGTGAACCATTCTAATTGTGAACTACTCCGTTTTGTGAGTACTCTAATTTGTGATCACTCTGTTTCATGAATGTCCAGATTTACGGCTGATAAGTTATGTTATGTGCGTTCTAACCTTTTTTTTCAGTTTTGAGCTTTAGCAGCTTTTGACATGAGACCCTGTTTTATGCTTGGTCGCATTCTAAAAGTGTGGCTTCTGCTTTGTTTCACTTGATGTATTTGATAGTTATGTTTTATGAACTTCCGTTTTACAAGAATTGCAATATGTTTGCTAATGAGATTTATTATGAAATTTCACTTCTGTTTTGTTTTCTCCTTCCTGTTTTGTGCTTGGTCTCATTCTAAAAGTGTGGCTTCTACTTCGTTTGGCTTTTTGTATTTGATAGTTTTGGTTTGTGAACTTTCATTTACTAGAATTGCGATCTGTTTGCTAATTAGCTTTATTATGAAATTTCGCTTATGTTCTATTTTCTCCTTCTATTAATTGATAAAGGTCTTCTACTATTAATCGTCTTTTAAGACTTCTTTTCCGTTCAGTTGTGTCTGACTTTGAATGTTTTCAATGGTTTATGTTCTTATTCTGAATCTGGTTTGCGAAGCTATTATATACATAAGCTATGTACTGTAAAGTGTTTCGAGCATGCTCAGGCTGATGAAGTTATCACCTACTGAGTTGTGGTTTACTCACCCCTATTACCGTCTGATTTGTAAGATGTGTAGTCTTCTGGTTGAGGGTGTTCTACTTTCTACTTTCGGTTTTTTGATGTTGTACTTTTTGTCAACCTTTCGGCCCACCTGTATTTTGGAGCTTATGTATGTTTTGTTACTTTCTATTTGTAAGTTTGTATGAACAACTTTGCGAACTCTGATTACATAATATATGAGCTATTTATTTCAGCTTTGGGTTTCGTGTAAGTAGTCTTGCGTATCTTAGGTAATAAGTGTCCGGCGTGTTTCAACCTTAGAACTAGGATGGTTTTGAAGTCGTTATATTTAGTGGTATCAGAGCCAGGTTGGATTTTACTGGGTGTGTCAGGTGTTTGCATGTTTGTACTTCTGTATCATATGTTTGCTGACTGTTGATTGTTGCATGTTGCTTGGTTTGTTTGCTATCTGGTGTCGGTCGTATGTGTCTGCTCTGTGGTTGTCTACCATTAGAGTAGTGCATTGGAAGCGTGGTGTCTGTTGAGTTCTGAGTGTAAGTCTGATAGTGTTGTGTCCTTTGGGAGTTCGGCCGTGATTCGGTTGTGTGCTATTCGTGTTGTGCTTGTTATGTTTTGGGTTAGGTTGTTAGTAATCTTTGTTGTGTTTCACATGTCAGTGTTTCAGCAGTGAGTTGTGAGTGGTAGCTTGTGGTGAGGTTTGAGCTTTTGTGGTGTGAGATTCATCTTCACGTGAGTCAGTGTCGTTAGAATTCTGGCACTTGAGGTGCATAGTTCTGAGCTTGAAGTTTTGTCGAATTTTGAGGACGAAATTCATTTTAAGAAGGGAATAATGTTATGCCTCGTTTTTTTTGCAAAGGGAGTGTTATGTCGTCTTCTGTCTTATTCTAGTGAGATTATGCCATTTGTGGTTGATTTTATTATCTTAGAAGAAAGGAGGGGTATGATATTCATTTGCGCTGTTATTCTTAAGTTAGGAAAAGAGTCTTCTAATCCTTTTTGTTTCCCTGATTCTCATTTCTAACTTATCTTCCTCGTTCTGCACGCTCCCTCTCGTTCTTCCTCTTCCTTTACTCTTCATTTTCTTCCTATGTACAACTGCTCACAATAATTTGATTGTTCGGGTGGGCTATGGTGTTCTGGTCTGTCGTCATTCAGGTTTGGAGATTGTGGGTTTAGTTTTGTTTCGTTCTTCATTTTGTTTTCTTTGTTTCTAATTTTGGTTACGACTTCCGGTTAATCCAGTCGATTATTCATCGAGCTTCGAGGGGAGATTTGAGGGGAGTTTGTTGTGGAGTCTGTAGAGTTCTGCGTTCTTTGATTTGAAGTATGTGGTAGATGGATTCGGTATGGATGTGTTCACCCATGGGGATTCTAGGATTTTGTTCGTTTCTAAATGTGGATTTGATCTTTGATTTTGGCTGTAAAATCTGAGCTGGTTTTGAGTTGTGTTTCGCTCTACTGAAACCCCACGGAATTGTGTTTTGATTTCCTACTTTGTTATGGAAAGTTATGTTTATTCAATGGTGAATTTGTGGCTTTGGTATTCATCTATTCCGGCTTCTGATTTTGCTTTTTCGTCCCGTCTGGACTTGTATGTCTGGACAGGGTTTCGGACACCCTTGTATTTTGACGGTTTTTGCTTTGTCCGGACGGGGTGCAAGGATGATGTCAGGGTTTTGCAGTTAGACTTGCGTCCGAAATTGCAAGTCGGACACTCTTCTGTTTTGAGTCTTAACATGTGTCCGAACTTGCAAGCCCGAACACATGTCCGGACACCACCTCGTATATTTGTCAGAGATTTGTCCGGACTTCCAAGCCCAGACACATGTCCGAACTTCTCTGTTTTGAGTTTCGGTATGCGTCCGGACTCACATGTCCGGACACCCCTCTATATTGGCTAAAATATTCGTTTGACTTCCATTTTGCACTCCGTTATGGGGTTATGAACCCTAAGTGTATATAAGCTATTTTGACATGTATTAGAGTGCATTGACATGCCTTTCCGTTCTGAAAGGATTCGTTCTGTTAATGATCTCTAAACTACTTTGAAAGTGTGTTTCCCAGTCTTCGTTTCGTTCGGCTTTTGTGTCTACTAGTCTTGGCTTAAGATCTCTGTTTTACAACAACTTCAGTTTTCATTACGTAAGATAAACTATGCTATGGTGTTTGTATTGTACAACACATTATGTTCTGTAAATGAAGTTTCTGTTTAGGACCTAGTTAATTTGCCTTTTGAGCCATGGATGGATGGGTCGGGCTATCCCGTGGCATGCTACGTAGATATTTATATGTTTCTGTTCTGGGACCGACGGGTCCATTGGTCTTCAGACTATTTCTGCGTTGTCGAGGATTTTTTGATTCATGGGTCTTTAGCCCTTTCTGCGTTGTCGATGATCAATGATCCATTGGTCTCTGGCCATTTCCGTGTGTGCTCTGAGCTAGTGTCCACTCTGTTTATGAACCATTCTAATTGTGAACTACTCCATTTTATGAGTACTCTGATTTGTGATCACTCTGTTTCGTGAACATCCTGATTTATGGATTTTGATTAGTTCTGCTATGTGCGTTCTGACCTTTGTTTTTGTTCAGTTTGAGCTTTAGCAGCTTTTAACATGAGACCCAGTTTAGTGTGGTCTCATTCTGAAAGTGTGGCTTCTGTTTCATTTCGTTTTCTGTATTTGATAGTTCTGGTTTGTGAACTTTTGTTTTGCAAGAATTACGATCTGTTTGCTATTGAGCTTTATTATGAAATTCCGCTTATGTTTTGTTTTCTCCTTCTGTTAATTGATAAAGGTCTTCCGTTGTTAATCATCTTTTGAGACTTCTGTTCCGCTCAATTGTGTCTGACTTTGAATGTTTTTAATGGTTTATGTTCTGATTCTAAATCTGGTTTACGAAACTATTATATACATAAGCTATATTCTATAAAGTGTTTCGAGCATGCTCAGGCTGATGAAGTTATCACCTGCTGAGCTGTGGTTTGCTCACCCCTAAGACCGTCTGATTCGTAGGATGGTTAGTCTTATGGTTGATGGTGTTCTGCTTTCTGCTTTTGGCCTTTGTTGTTGTACTTGTTTTGTCAACCTTTCGGTCCACCTGTATTTTGGAGCTTATGTATGCTTTGTTAGTTTCTGTTTGTAAGTTTGTATGAACAGCTTTGTTAACTCTGATTGTATAATATATGAGCTATTTATTTCGGTTTTGGATTTCGTGTAAGTAGTCTTGCATATCTTAGGTAATAAGTGTATGTCGTGTTTCGACCTTAGAACTAAGGTAGTTTTTGGGTTGTTAGTCGTTACAGGTGAAATCTATGGTGCAAGCAAATCCAACGTATAACATACAGATTCAAACGTTTCAAACCAATAACTGTAATAAGCTAGAAAAAGCGCTAGGATAATTTAATGAGGCCACAAAGAAAGGAAATGAAGCTACACTTGGCAAATTGGTATAAGGTTTGTCAACCTAAAACTTGTGAAGGGTTAGAACTAAGAAAGGCTAGGGATATGAATAGAGCATACCTGACTAAGTAGGCTTGGAGACTGAAGTTGATGCTCATAATTTGTGCGCTAAATTGTTGTTGAGCTAGTATCATAGGTCTAATATCACATCAAGTTCTCTTATTGGTGTTGTATTTGATCTTTGGATGCATGAGTGCATGAAGATATATTAAATAGTGTATTGGGAATAGATGGATGATAAGATTCTAGGATGACAGTTGGCTCTTTACCTGCATTGCAAAGAGATTGGTATTTCAAACATTAATATTTCTGAAAAAGATTATCTAGTGAAAGATCATGAGGATGAGGGCAAAGGGTGAATGATTGGTTTCTTTTAGATTAGTTGTTGCCTCCATATATGTTGATGAAGCTGTAGGGTAAAACTATTTTTCCAGAAGGATGGCTAGCTTAGAATGGCAACTCTACAGTTTCATCTTCTTATGTTATGTATCGTGGGAAGCCTTGTATTTAGGATAAATGTTGGATTTTTGATGTGGAGCCTGAGTTGTGCTAGAAGGGTCCTTAGGTTACTTTGTTGGCTTGTGAGAAGAAATGGATGCATTTGAGTCTATTCAAAACTAAAATAAAATAAATTAAGTTGGAATGAAATATGTTTGATTTCCATGTGAGTTTTTATAAATAGTGATCTACCTAAAGCATCATTATGATGGATACTCCAGCAATTTTGATTAACAATATAGAAAATAAGACCAAAGATAATTGAACTGAAATGGTAACCCCTAAAACATAACATAATCATGGTCAATGATGATGGTCTGCACATGGTTTGATTAGAACTGCTCCTATTGAAAGTTTGTCTACTAAAAGTTTGATGTGAGATCGTAATAGAATGTGGAGATGAGTTTTTTTGACAAACTTGGTGAAATATTCACACCTAGTTCGGTGTTACATATTTGATGACATATTTACAATATATTGAGATGGTCCTTGTTTTAGATATCAGTAACATATTTTCACAAATAAGATATTAAAAAAAACCATGAATATATCAAAATAAGAAGTAGAGTTGTGAGGCATTTTGTTGGGAGACTTGGGTTTAGAGATGTGTAAATCGTATCAGAAGCAAAGTTGGCAGTTGAGCTGATTTTACATCCAAATTCATATCATCCACCTCACACCGCCTTAATTGATCAGTGCATAAAGTGGCTTCTGAAGGACTCTAATTAGGAGATTCATCACATATTTTGAGAAGCGAATCGATCGCTTATCGTCTGTCTGGCTATGATTATGGTTTTCAGCTTTTCGCTTATCCTCTTGATGTTATTGTACCTCTGCTCACCGGGGATGTTGATGGGCCTGCTGAGATGCGTATTTTCCGATCTCTTATATCAGGTAAATGGGCTTGAGCCCCCTTATTGACAAAGAAAAGGACAAGACAACGATCTTATGTTATTCCAACACGCTATTCACTTTTCTTTTGAGTTGGCCTTTTATTTTCGTTTTGTGTGCTAATAATGGATTACTTCAACTACTATTTACTCGAGCTTAAGGAGTATACATACGTGAATAAAAGATACATATGTATACTGACAATTTTAGTATACAATTCTTTTAGGAAAAGTGTCCGCCTTTTCCCCTCTGCAAACTACTCGTCTGTTGAACTCTGAAGGCAAATGAGGGGCTTCGTATGGCAACCTGTAGTGAATAAGCAATTTGTACTTTCTGGAAGAGGCATCAAGTTATCAACTATCCCAGCCTCATCTGTGTCATACCTTATCATGGTCGCTGAGGAACTTTATAATCTCCGGATATACTTGCTTTGGAGCCTGCACACAAAAGGAAACACATGCGTGATTGGATTGTTAGCAATAGTCTATATTTTGTTTACACTACTGAAGCGAGCTGTATTGTCACATACCATACGGCCTCCCACTAAATCATAGTGAGCATAATGTGGGCCTCCTGGTTCCCCTAACACCTTGTATGTGATCAAGTGCTCTGGAATAACCTTCACCGTCTCTGCTCACATTTAAAAAAAAACGATCATTAGGTTTTCAAAAAACGACAAGTGTCATCATCAGAAGACTATCCAGACTTGACAGTTCTAATTCAAGAGATCCACAATCAAGAAATCAAAAGCCGTAGTTAATACTGAGAAGAGAATTCTTCACCATATACTGCTTCAGGAGGGCAAATCAAGTCTTGATTCTCCAGCCAATTGCAAGAAACAGGTATTTTGGCATCTTAAGTGAAAATGATGCTTATAGATAAAGCTTCGACTTCTGTCACATAACCCCCCTTTCTGGGAATAGGGTCGCTAGCTGTGCCAATAGCTTAAACAGGAATAGTACCTGCAACCCAAGATGATGCATAGTGCAAGTCCAAGGATGTCAAGCAAGAAAAGAAAGGAAACGCTGTATCTAAGAATAGACATTCATTCTTCTATGGAGTATGCATCATCCATTTCACAACAACAGCTACGATTCAGATTCTGGAGATAAGTGAATAGGTTCGCAAACTTACAAAAGTTCTTCAAGACAAGTCTTTCGACCAGTTCAGGCATAATCAAGCCTTGCGCAGTAATCTGAGAACTCAACCATGACAAAGGAGGCGTGGAAGTTAGGGGGTGTATTGCAGCCATCACTACTCCCACTGGGAACGCTGGAACACTTAGAGCTTGTAGAGGTTCTAGCTGCAGAAGAAGAGGAACAGCTACAGGTATTGTTTAAAGGAAAAAGGTATATGTCGAGGAGTCATGAAGAAGAATGCAGTTATTTCATTTACCGCAGGTAAGATCATTTTAAAGGACGAATTTGAAGGTGTATAGTCCAGTGATGAACCCAATGTTGTCACAGCGGCCAAACCAGGTTCCTGACCTTTGAAACCTGATATAAGATAATGCTACTCCCGTCAAACATTGGCTTTGTCTAGCAGCATGCAGTTATATTTTAGTGTAGATAGTAGAAACGAACATTGATCAGGAGAAGTTTACACCAGAAAAAGAAGGGAAGTATTTTGAGACCTTAAATATAAGTCATTTACTTCATTTTACCCACAACAGCTCAGTACGGAGACACACAACACCCAAACACACCTTAGTGGTTCAGAATAGTAGATTCGCAGGTTATATTTCATAGGATTTTACTTTTGAATTTCTATCTTGGCATATTCAAGATGAAGACAAAATATATGATGAAATTGAGATGTTGGAGCAGCTGAAAGGTACCATCATAAGGGAACCTAATCATTATCTACCTATACTCTTACCCCTCCCCCTCCCCTCTCAGTATCTCCAGCTTCCACATGCTTTCCCACCTGATAAACGCTAAAAAAACAGCCCCAAGCACCTTTCACAATTCTGCCTTCTCCTTGTTATCCCAATCACAGCCACTTCGAGCAATATCTAGCATAATCTTCTAGGATAAGAGGTAATGCTTTCCTTTTTTAACCATAAAATGACATTGAAAGAAAGTATACCGTCCAAAATGGCAAAGTATAGTAAGAAACAGTGCATACCATATAATGAGAGCAATGCATACAGCACAATACCACCCATTGAGTGCCCGATAGCTAGCAACTTTCCATCTTCCGGTTTCGATACACTCCTAATATAATCCATCTGCATGAATGAAAACAAAGCTTTTTCAATTAAGGAAAAATGCCAGGACTATGTAAGCAATGCTTGTTGGCTTTTCACATAGTTAAGATTCTGCTCTTTACAACCCAAAAGCCAATGAATACTCTCCTACAGAACTAAGTTCAACAAGGCAATGTAGCTGAGAAAACAAAAGTTGTTAATCATGCAACCTACCACAACAGGAACATCTGCTTTGAGGTACTCATCAAGATCCCAATCACTGGTAAAAAGCAAGTCAAGTTGCTTCCTGAACTCATCAATTGATCCTGAGAAGCGCTCACGGAACTCAGTCAAGGCTGGAGGAACAGATTGCCAATCTTCAATATTATTAATAAACTTTTGGCTCAGACCTTTCATCTCTACCCCCATGTTAGATCTTAGCCATGTCTCTAGCAAGCCTGAAAGGATCTAATCATTCTTAGGTCTGAGCATTATCTATACAGATGGTGTTCAATCATATGTAGGGCATGGTCATCGTTTAATCTCCATCTAGAGCCCACCAAATCAAAACTTCTGAGGGATGAATTTACATAGCTTACAAAATGGTTACATGACGCTCAGGACTCAGTTCATAGTATTTTTAACACAGGTACAGAATTCAGGACTTAAATCCATCAGAAGAGTAAAATTCAGGAGAGAGAGATCTTACATCTAGAGACTAACCTTCAACACTGTGCTTGGGGATATAATTAGCTAGATGCTTGTTTTCAACGATTCCAAGTCCTTTCATACTCAAACCAGCACCTCGAACTTCAAGAATCCAGGTATCAAAACCTTCCTTAGCCATATGGCGTGAGAATGAAGCCTTCAAAACAGGATCAGAACTAAATGAATGAGATCCCAGCATGAACAATTACACTTAGTAAAAGTTCTAAAAAAAAGAGGAGGCAGCAGCCGCATAAAAACATCAGACATCGCAAGCAAATTCCCAGTGAGGGAAAAGCAGAAAATGGTAAGCTTCAATGGGAGCAGCGGCCCGTCCAGTGGCCCAACTCGAGGCCCCATTCATGTTGAAATTTTTGTGGCATATATGATGGTATATTATAGTATATTAAGATGCTTCCCACATGGCAATCTTCTCAAATAATATACTAACACATATAAAAGAGCGGCAAATATGTCAAGACAAATAGAAGAATGGGACAGGAATGTTTGCTGGTTTATTATTAAGGTATATGTTTGACCATTATGAAGTCTGATCCGACTGTTGCAAATACTGTCAAACTCCCCGGCTCTTGCCATATATTTATCGAAAAAACAAAGAATGACACAGGAATCAAACATTTATGCTAGACTTCTCAGTTTGTTTAGTGGCGTAGAGTTGTATTGCTGAAATTGTCACATTTATCATAGAACTGATGCCCTATGACATACATGAATACCGTCCATGGGGAGCGGATGAGAATCAAGCCGTGATAGGGGTCATTAGTTTGGATTTTGCTTTAAGCAATCATGTTACAGAGCTGGAGCATGTACGAGCATATACGAACTACTTGATTAAAAAACGAAGATCGAGTTTCTGGGTGAATTCTGACTTCTTAAAAGTGAACTTTCTGTCCCTAAGTTAACCCGGTTAACCATTTCGCTGCAGAAATATTCCTAGGAAGCTAGTATCGAACAAAAACCGAAAACTTTTCAAACGAGAGGGACAGAAAGGGAGGATTTGATTTACCCTGGGAGGGGAGAGATCATATCCAATAGCATTGTTTCCGACTCCGGCCAACAACAATAGCGGGTGATTCCTCCGAGTGGCCTACAGAAGCATTCACCACCGGGAATAATTAAACCAGGGAAGCCGAGATACCGAAGCAGAGATATCGGGAATGTACAGACAGTATGTAAAATGAAATGGGATCAAGAAAAGGGACCTCGCGATGAGGAAGGTACCGCCAAAGAGCAAGGCTCCAGTCGGAGCCAGGAACGGAGACGTAATGCAGCTCATCGGCGGTGCAAATCGAAGGTTTATTGTTGATTACACTTCCTACCCTCACGACGGTAGGCGGAAGCCGGCAGGTAGAGGCCCGGGTTGAGTACAATGGGAACTGGCGATGGATCGGAGAGGAGGAATGGAGCTCCGATTGCAGGACGTTCATTTCCTAGTCCGGTTTGCTCCAAACTAGTTGTCTTTTCCGTCACGCTAGTGTATCGGCGAATTGTTTATTTTTACGAGTTTATAAAATTTGGTAATTTGGTTTGAGGAAAGATATTGGATATTAGGAAGTTCATGATGGGTGAGGGCTCATGTGGTTGTTGGATTAGCTCCAGCGGTAATAAATGCATGAAGTGAGAGGAACTGAGAATTCGTTGGTTTCCTTTGAAAGGAAAAAGATATTTCTTCGTGCAACACGCTCTGAACCAGGTTGACGATCGGAAAATTTTGGTCTGATCCAAAGAACCGCCAGTTTAAATGTTGTTATTTCATAAAATATCTCAGATTTTTTATTAAAAAAATCTGATACTTAAAATATAATTTTAATTCATCATTAATCCTAAATTTTTTAAGACTAAATATTTTTTTCAAAGCATAGGGTCCGTTCGTCTTCAGCGAAAAAAATGGGCTCGGCAACCTAGGTAAAGAGAGGACAGGTGTTAAAGAATGGTTCGTTTCTTTTTCTACTGGGGCCAGACCCCTCTCATAATATGAGCTTTAAGAGAACGCAGGTTTACTTGTGTTTAAAATCAACATAGATTAATGGCATTGTCGAACGGACCAATAATATAGTACTATAATTTTGAAATTACATGGGATGAGATTTTATCTAATCTTATAGTAGTCAGATTGGTAGATTAGGGATAGAATCCACCAAAGAAGAGAACAGTATCAAGATCTATTAGACTATTCTGATTGGCATGTACAGACAAGAATTGAACCTTCCAACCAACTACCTTTAGAATTAAGTGTACAAAAGATAATTAAACTACCTAAACAACCATACCATACATCATAAGGACCATTAAAAAATATTGAGGATAAATTCCTCTTACTTCTCTTACTCCTAAAACACTTCTTCATCATCTCACAAAACAAAGTGAGCCTTGCTCTTTCTCACTGCTGGTTGTGCACTATCGGAGTACCACGCCTCGTCACTGACATCATTTCATCGATTTTGTCATCCCTTCCAGATACGAAGTTTCAGCACCTGAAGAAACACCAAGCGGTGACAAACGTCTACTGCAACCAGCTTTTAATGACATGCAACGAACAAAACACCACTTAAACGCATGGAAGTGAAGATGGCTTCTTCATCATGCTGATACACTGCCGCACAATAGAAGGAACAAAAAAGTGCAAGTCTTTGATAAAAAAAGAGTAAATTACTCAGAACCCCCTTGAGGATTTAAGATATTACAGTTAACTCCCTTGTGTTTATCATAATTACTGGTAACCACCTCGAGGTTAAGGTATCTTTGACTACGAGCCCCCGAACTATAACTCTGTTATTAGGAAGTTAACTACATGTTGACCCATCAGCTTAATCACATTAATAATGTCATGTGGACAAAAAACATTACTTAATCAGCATTGTTATTTTCCTAAAAATGTCAACCCTGCCTCGGAAATGCATCTAAAGTGGGATGAGAGAGAGTTAGACGATGTTGATTAAGCAGTTTTGTTGTCTAGTCTGGCATTATTAATGTGATTAAGTTGATAGATCAACACGTAGTTAACTTTCTGATAACAGAGTTATAGTTCGGGGGCTCGTAGTCAAAGATTTTTTTACCTTGAGGTGGTTACCAATAATTATGATAAATACAAGGGGGTTAACTGTAATATCCCAAATCCTCAAGGGGGTTCTGAGTAAACACAAAAGCAGCCACCGTTTGAGCTTCTTGTCGAAGCAAGATGCACATGCAAGCGCCCATGGGAGGGAAAAAGGCCAATCATCTCTGACAGTTCACCAACCCCAATCGGCTATGTCGAGATGAAGCACCGACCAAACCCACCAACAGCAACAAGCCCAAACTCCTGCATATCAAAACAAGTAAAAAGAAGCTAAAAGGTGAGGAAGGAAGTTGAAGAAGAAGAGTGGAAGAGAAGGAGGACGGAATAGACGGAGAATATGAGCCCCCCTCATTAAAAGATCTCTCAAGAGATGGGAAGTAGACGTAGTAATATAACTATGTCTGACTCGTCGCACATTGACACATGACCAAAATACCTACATGTTAATAAACTTAGTTCACATTATACCACATTAATATTTTCAATTCGAAGATACAAATTTAATTAAAATAGATACAAAAACTGAAATAAAACTATTATTTCAAATTTTCTCAAAAAACTATTAAGTTAAAATATATCAAGTTGTAAGCCATTTCTAAGGATTAGTCATTGTAATCCATTATTACTTTAAATTTCATTAAAATGAAAGAGTAAAAGGGTAAAAGTTGCATATTTTCAAACTATTAATTTGAACAATCATGATTTTTTGTCAATCCACAAAATCAAATAATAACCATATTATGTCTTTGCTTTTAAATTTTATTTAAAATTACTATTTCTCAAATTATAGTGAAGTGTGTAGTGATTAATCAAGAGAGAATATGAGAGAAGAAATTATAATAATAATTTTTTAGTGGGTGGAATCCACTTCCCTTATTGTGGATGCCCTTACAACCCGCATTGGTTAAGAGCAACACGATTCCGTTTTGGGCTTAAGAATTCTGGTGAGGACATTAGCGACATGTGGTGTTACATGTGTGGTCTAATGGGAATGGATGTAAGTACTATGACGGTAACTTATTGTCTGATACGGAAAAAGGTACTCAGGATGAAGCTGCGGGAGACTCACGGACCTAAGACTCATCTTTTTGACTGGTAATGACAATAGTGAAGCGGAGTCACCAACCCTCATTAAGGTGGACGAGCTACTAGAAGTGGCTAGAGGAAGGAACCATAACTTGAATCAAGTAATTCAAGATGGATCCCTTGAAGAGATTTGACAGATATAGAACACGGGGCCAATGCAACCACGAAATGGGTGGTTGTTTGTCTTTTTGATGCTGTGCTTAGGTTCAAGCTCTTAGTTTTTCTTTGATTATTGTTGGTACGATAAAAATAACCTTACCTTAACCATGTCATTAAGAGAACTAATCACACTTTCATATTTCTTAACATGTACCCTACATGAGGAAGTTGAGTTTTTCTCAATAGGAACCTCGATCCCGGAAAGAACGTCAAACCAACGATAGACAACCAGAATAAAGCTGGAAGTTTTCCCAACCCAAAGTTAGCCAGGTTTCCCCTCATCAAGAACACCGCCCAGCTTCGACAGCTCAGCTACATAAAGCACTCATGACCTGACACGCTTGGCACGAACATCAAGCCCCATCAGTCTTGTCGGACAACCCATCATTACCATTCGCATGCCTCCCTCACATTTCATTAAATACCCCAAGATTGTTGTGTCCTTCTCAACAATTACCAACCAAGTGACCAGAAGAAAGGAAGCTTTGACAAGGCTACCCTGGATGACATCGGCCCTACTCCACGTGGAAGTAGCCCATGTCATTATCCCAACCAGAAGATGAGAACAAGCCAGCACGGTGAGCCAACTCGTATGTCTCTTTCTGTATAGTAGTAATCAATGCGTCATTTAGGAGGAGATGCACACATTAATACTCTCTCTTCTCATTTGTATTCTCCTATCCATACTAAAACCTCTGTAAACCCCCAGTGGACTAGATAATCCAAGATCGAACCACATAAATTATTGTGTCATCTTGCTCACCTATAACCAGTAACTCACAACCTTAATCAATAGCATACAAAAAGATTATCTAAACCTTCAACACAGATTACACTCTAACATTTGGCACTGTCTTTGGGAACTTTCTCACCATCACTACAAAAGTCTTCTTTACCTTCCACCAAGAAGAGTTCTCAAATGGCAGAAGAACACCATCTTAGGAACAAGAAATACTCTCTAAGAACACCTCATAGGATCAATAAACGGTTTATATGAAAAAATACCTACCCTTGCAACGACAGATGGCTGGCCTGGCTAAGCATTTCTCTCGAAAGCAAGCAGCAATGGATGCAGATAGAGGGAAAGTGGAAGACCACAACCCTTTCTCATACGAGGTGAACCAAACCCCTCTCTCAGCCAACTTCGCCAAAAAAATTCCAGCCTACAATGGCTCAAGAAACCCGTGAAACATCTGGCCTACTTCAAATACGCAATGGCTACAACCCACATTGACGGCCACACCCAATGTTGCCTCTTCTTATCCTCTTTGTTGGGTTGTGCATTCACTTGGTTCACATGTTGACCCAATAAGTCCATCTAGAGCTTCAAGGAACTCTGACAACTTTTCTTGTCGCACTTCACGGCCGAGCGGTGAAATAAGAAGACATCCTCTGACCTCATCGGCATGCGACAACGCCCAAGTGAGGATGTCAATGAATACACAAAATGGCTCCGTAAATCCATCACAAAAATTGAGGAGCATGAAGACTCGGTCATCATCTCGGCTTACCACTACGGATTAGCAAAAATCAAGTTCATAAGGGAGTTAACTTCGGCAACCACCAAATCCTACGATGAACTCATCACCGGGGCCGAAAATTACATAAAGGGCGAGAAGGCCGTACACATAGCGTAGGAAATGGCAAAGTCGGCACACGACTACTTCGACGAGGACAAGCCCACCAAGAAAATTGGAAAGAACAAGGGCTATAGTGGAAGCCGATATCGTATATTGTGTTAGCAACGGCAGCTGCACTACTACTGGAAAATTACCATATAGCCACAAAAAATACCCACGGCAGGGATACCATAGGTATTAGATACGGAATACCCACAGACAATTACGGGTGAGGCTTGGATCAGTTTCCGTGGAACACCCATGGAATACCCACGAAACGTACCGTTGGTAAGTTGTGTAGGCAGAGTAAGGAGTCGTAGTAGAATTTCAGAGTAGTGGCGTGAGAGGTGATGAATGTGCCAGGTGGCGCGATAAACACCCACGAGAGAGTTCGTGGGTAAAATTGGAGGCAATAATCACCCACGGACATTATCGTGAGTAAACTCATATCTACGGGAGAGATTTGTAGGTTAACCTAAGGCAATTGTTACCCACAAGACTTTTCTGGAGGTAAACCTGAGATAACTTTTACCCATAGACACTTCCTGTAGGTAAACCCGAGGTAACTTTTACCCATGCAACTACCCTGTAGGTAATTTTGATGCAACGTTTCACTACAAGAAAAACTAGATTTAACTACCGATGATTTTCTACCGCACATATATTGGTAGCTACTTTAAAAAATCGCTACTGATTTTTTATGGCACTTACATAGTGGTGTCTATTTTGCTACAACAATGAAAATGGTAGCTAAATTTTTTAAACAGTAGCCAAATCGCTACCGCCTTACAAGAGTGCTACCATTAGTAGTAGCTATTTTTTATTTCATCTTGGTTCTTTTAGTAAGAACAATTTAGCTACCAATGTTGGTAGCTAAATTAGGGAATAGCTATTGATGGATGTGGCTAATTCAATCATGGTAGCTATTGTGCTACTATTAAAGCAATAGTTGTGAAAAATATTATAATTAGTAGCTAAATTGCTACTATCTTAAAAGTTGCTACTACCAAATAGATAAGCTAAGTTAATGAAATTGCTACTGACACTTCATCACAGTTGTTGTTCTGCTACTATTCGGGCAACGGTAGCAAATATTTTTAACAAGCAGAAAAATTGTTACTATCTTAAATTATGGAATTGCTACTGACTAATGATGTTAATTAGATTCTAGTTGATATTGTGCTACATTATAAGAAATAATAGTTAATATTTTTAAGCGGTAGCAAAATTATAATTCTCTTATAATTTAAATGTGTGATAACTATATAATTCAAAATACACACCCATTTATAATTAAAAGAAAGATGGATTTTAAGACATTACTTCAATTAATGTATAAAGATAAGTATAATAAAGTATGAGTATTATTTTGCAAAAATCCACCATAACTTGGAAACTATGGATTGCATAAATGGTTAACTACCCAAGCAACAATCTTAATTACGTCATTATTATCCTGATAATAGTTTATCATCCAGACTTAAAACCTAAACACAAATAGATCCCATCATGTTAAAGTGGTGTCTTAAAGCAAAAACAAAAATTGAATTATTGTTGAGAATTATTGGCAACTAGTCAAGTACATTGAATCAGATCAATGATTAAAAAAATTCTAGTATTGACACCATTACAATTGTTATTTTGCTACTATTTAGCAAATTTTTGAACAAGTAGCTAAATTGCTATTATATTTAATTTTGAAATTTATACCAACTAATAATGCTAATACAATTTCTGTTGATATTATACTAGAATATAAGAAATGAATGCGATAGCAAAATTATTATTATTGTCTTATAACTTAAACGTGTTATTACTACAAAATTCGAAATAGTAACATATACTGCTATTGCCATAATGGATATATAATTTTTAATATAAATATTTTAATTTTTATAGTTTTTTCAATATAGTACATTTAATATATCGAAATTTTAAAAAAGAACTATAAGTAAACAAAAATTGTCTAATTAGTGAAAAATAAATAAACTACAAACCACTACTAGAATTTATATTATCATATAAGATATACCTAACATAATATATTTTTGATACTTATAATATTTTTAAGTCTCAAAGTATCACATATTAATAAATTATAAAATAGCTAGAGTACAAGTATTAATAATTTAAATTAGTACATATGCTGGTTAAAATTCACAAAATTATTATAAATTAGTAGTAATAAAAATTTACATATATATAGGTGTGTGTGTGTGTGTGTTCATATATATTTAATTTAATACATTTTTTATTATAATTTTACTATATGATGCTTTTAATTTACAAAAGCCACATAAACTAATGAAAAAAAAAAACTAAAAGTAATAACAATTTAAATTAGTTGATGTGTATGTTAAAATTTGCAAAGTAAATATAAAATATTTATGTATGTATGTATAAATAAAAGTTTTAAAAGTTATACAAAATTATAATAAAACATACGTAAACATACTGTATATTAATTTTTTTGAATTTGCAAAACAACACAGAAATCAATAGGATTTAGAAAATAGTAAAGTTATAACAATTTAAATTAGTTGAGACTGTAACGATATTATAAATCTATTTAAATTTATAAAAAATATTATATTATACAAATTTATAAAAATAAATTTATTTAGAAGTTTTAATTTAATGAAATGATGTATATTATATTGGTATTTGTAGCACTATATAATATGATTTAATAAAATAAGTAACTTATATAATATATTATCCTTTTGTATAATTTCTAATATTTCAAAGATTTTAAAAGAAATATATGTATATTTTAATTTTTTTATAATGTTAAGCCAACAATATACTGAAATTTTATGATTTTTACTATTTTGGTCGCATTAAATTAATTTGTTTTATTATGTAAATTAGAGTATTAATGTAGCATAGTCAGACATATATCTATTTTATTAATTTTTATATATCCCTGGTTTGATAATGTCTCAACAAAAACTTTCACTTATATTTATACTATCAAACATTCACTATATACACGTAGTCTGAATGTATGTTGTGAATAATTATCATGGTGCAATGGTTAAGACATTCCATATCCATCCCAAACGTTGGGGGATCAATTTCTACTCTATGCACATTTTAAAACACACTAGTTTGGATTAAATATGTCATTGGTATGAAGGTCTATTTATGCTCATACGTTGTAGGGTGGCACTCTATAAAGCCATTTTGCTACTATTAAAGTAGTAGCGATTTTATTACTGCTACACTAGTATCGATTTTGTTACTGATGTACTAGTAACGATTTCGCAACTGTTACACTAGAAGCCATTTTGCTATTGTTACACTAGTATTTGGCTACTACATTCCAAAACGATAGCAATATCTAGCTATCAGAAAAGTAGTAGCGAGGCCAAAGCGAAATAGCTACCGCATTCCAAAACTGTAACTATTTTAAATTTAGCCACTAGGACCTTTACTCCCACTGTATATCAGTAGCGAATCATAAAATGTAGTAGCCCGTAGTGTTTAGCTACCAAAACTGATGATTTAGCTACTGATATACACTGCTAGCTAAATCTGATTTCTCTTGTAGTGTTGAAATACCCCAAACCTTAATCTGTTAATTAATTATGTATTATTATTTTCTAAGGCTAAATAAGTCCTTAAGATCATTGGTGAAGAAATAAAAACCAAAAAGATAAAGAAAATGCGTGAAAGTCACAAAACGTGAAAACACGTAATTAATTATTTTAGGAGGTATATAACCTTCACTGGGGTAATAAATATATTTTTATACCCTAAATACACAATAAGAACATGTGGGAAAAATTCCGGAAGAAAACGGGTCCAAATAACGCGTTAAAACTAACGGAGTCTTAAAGCGCGTTTTTCGAGAAAACCCGAAAACGTGACTTTAAGTGGTCAAACGAACCCGTAAAAATTATAGTTCATTAAATAACTATAAATAAATATTAATGGGAGTATAATAACCATTAAAATTTAAGAAACAAGAAAATTCCGGAAAACGGGCCCGGTTAGTGAATAATGCTAAAACGGGTAAATTAACGAGCGTTTTCTGTAAAAGACGAAAAACGTTCCAGTGTGTATATGTTAGTGGGCCGGTTTTATTAATGTAGACATCCCCCTCACACATGACTAGTTAACTAATTAAATAATTCAAAAAGCAAAAAGTGAAAAAGTAACTTATACACCCACCCACCCTCTCTCTCCTCATTTCTTTCTTTCCTTTTCTCTTTCCTCCCTCTCTTTCTTCCCAGCCGGCTCCATCTTATCCTCTAAGCTGCCGATTTCTCTCCTTCCTCTCCAATGGCTACTCCAACTTCAATGCCATGCCCAAGCTTCATACAAGCTCCAATCACAAAAATAATCACGTATTCTTCTTCCTCTCATCCTCCTCTATCATTCCTTCTTTTTAAAATTCCAAAAGGATGAAGTTGACCTCCATGGGTTTTCCCCATTTGAAGAGCAAAGCACACCATTATGAAGCTTGGAGTCTCCTCTTTCAAACAAGGTAAAAATCTCCATGAAAGACCTCACTTTTCCCTATCTCTTAAGTATGGCTGATTTTGCCTCTCTCTCTTACCTTGTTTTTATTCTTGATTTTGAGCTTCATTTCAACCCTCCAATGGTGGAGTAATCCCCTTCTTGATTCAAGGGTGAGAGCCTCTCTTAAAAGGGCCAAAAAAGGTAAACCCTAACTTTGTGTTCTAAGCCCTTTGTTTGAATTGAGATTTCCTAAGGGTTTAGATAATTAATTGAGTAAGTTTTTGTGTTTCTTGAATGTTGGGGTGGAGTTTGGAAACTCCATTCCCTCTTGACCTATTTTGAGAAGATGAGGAGCAAGAGGAGAATTAAGAGAGACTTGTGAATTAAGGTAAGAAACCTACCTTAAACCTTGTTTTTAATTGTTTTAGAGTTTGGGATGGGTAAACAAATTAATGAACCCAAATTATGGATTGAAATATATGTTGGAAATGTGTTTGGTTGATTTTAGAGAGGTTTGTGAATTAATGGTTTGAATTGAGGGCCTTGGAGCCAAATGAGTTGGGTTTGTGTTTATATTGTGGTTTATTGAGATTTTGGAGATTATGTTGTTGTTGATGGACTTTGAGGATTTATTATGTGCTGGTAGGACCCTTGAAAGGGTGTGGCTAGATTAGGAATGAAAAGGGTGAGAATTGGTGAAAATGGATGTGTAAGGTTTATGGGGAGGTTTTGGCGAAATTTTAGTAGAAAATGAGTGTTTCGATGATGGCTTGGTGAATGGGAGAACCTTGGTGTTCATAGTGTTGGGTAGAGTGGATTAATGGCCTTATAATGGTAGATGGAGAATGGAGATAAGAGAGTGCAAAATCTGTAGCATAATGATGCTTGGTGACTTGGAATTTCAAGAAAAAGAGTTGGTGTTTGTAACTTGTGAAACAAGGAGTGAATGTGGGTTTAGAAGTGCATTTATGTAGGAATGATTGGTAAAGGTCATTCATGGGTTTGGTAAGTTTGGTAGGAGGTAAGAACTATCAAAAAAGAAATAGAAATGCACAAGTGTGCAAAATGCAAGAATGTGAAAAGTGAGTTTGTTGAATTTGAGCAAGAATTGGGTGGTGGATTAAACCAATGATTTGGTGAGGTTTAGAGCATGTTTTGAGGTGTTTAATTATGTAGGAAACTTGTGGAAAGTTTATGGAAAGATTAAGGGTGGTTTAAGGATTGATTAGTGGCTGAAAAATGATGTTTGTAGCAGGTTTTAGCAGGGTCCGGGACTTGGTCCTTGGACAAAGTCCCGGACCACCCATTAAAAACGGGCCGAGGGTTCTTGCAGCACTTGGTCCGGGACTTGAGGGATGGACAAGGTCCCGGACCACCCATGAATTTGTAGCCGAGAGTTTAACAAAGCATTGGTCCGGGACTTAGGGTAAGGACCAAGTCCCGGACCACCCCTAGAATTCACCCGTATGTGTTTTTAAGTGGCTAAAAGGTGGGGGATTGATGGGTATTGGTTTTAGATGATGTTTAGGAGTTGTTTGGCGACCTTTAAAGGTCCTAAGAAGTATAAACAAGTGATGAAAGTGAGTGAGAGTGAGTAAGTTAAGGAATTAAGTACACTAAGTTAAACTGAAATAACGGGATAACGGGGTAAGTACGGGAGTAGCAATTATGTGCATACCGTAGTGCCTTATTATTAATTGAACCATTTGACATGTAAATAGCGGTTCAAGAGTAAGACATGAGGAACAAGTATGAACCGAGGAGCATGAGAATCCCTGGTAAAGATAAACCCATGGTGTAAGGTATGGTTTTCTTGCAACCTGTGTCCTACCGGGTTACACCGGCTTGTATGCCAACTTGTTTTCTATGTGTTTTGCCACCTTTCAAGATAAAGCATGAAATGAGTTTACAGTATTTCATTAATGTGGCGTAAATAATTCCGATACCGTTTAACCTTAATTATGTGTTAAACCGTAGCTAACCGACTCTAGGATCACATAAGAGATCGGTATTCGGATTAAACGTCCCAACCCACGGGAACGTACTAACTACGGCTATCCGTGCCTTAGTTGTATATTGTGGTTATGTGTGTTGTGTGTTGCCTTTGCTTAATGTATCGTTGTTTAACGAATGTTGTTGTCCATGCTTGTCGGATGGGATGTTACATCCCTTGTGTGTGATTAACCAAACTTGTAACACCAAAAGGTGCATGTATGTGATAAGTTCCATAAAGGAACTTCTAACTAATATGTATATATTATGGGGGGTGAGGAATCCGGTCGTTCCGGTCGCGCGTGTTGTTTGGGAGTTGATGTATATATGTGAATTAACTCCCACTCTGTTATGTTATGGTTGTTTTTCCTTCTTGGATTACAACCACCCTCAAGCTTAACCAAGGCTATTTATCTGACTCACGTCGGACTAGGGGGATATGTGTATAATGTGTACGGTTCTATATTAAGACCGGGATAGCTTAACCAAAGCTATTTATCTGACTCACGTCGGACTAGGGGGATATGTGTATAATGGGTACGGATCTATATTAAGACAGACTCGTCTAAGTAAAGTAAATTATGTACGGTGTGCGGACTTATACTTAGTCCGACACACCTTAAGTGTACATTCTCTAAGAAGAACGGCGGTGATGTTGTGTAAGTTGATAACCAAAATCAACCCAAACTCAGTGAAAGAAATAGTTGTAGCCCGATCAATTCGGTGAGTGTTGCTTAATAAGAATTAAGTCCCGTTAAGGTAGAGCCCTCAAGGGACAAGGAACACAATAAGGTGATCTAACCAATGTGATGTGTGACTGTTATGTTGTATCCTTTTTATTGGATGTGTGTGCTTATAAGTATGTTATGTGTTTATAGTTTTCTTACGCTGTAACACCCCAACCCGAAATCCAATAACCTGTACGATGATAGCTCCCAAAGATATCTAGAAATGCAGCGGAAAATATATACATAACAACGGGTGGTGCTACAACGCCGCCAGTCACCCATGTGACTAACAATGCTAACTCCAAATAACTTACAAATGCTACGGTCTGAGCGCTGAATACAAACCTCTTAAAACGACAAAAGATAATAATAAAAGTACAATACTGTAAGATGACCCCGGTGGTAATAACCCCTGTCTTAATTCTACCCCACCTACACTCGGTCGGGCAATCTCTTCATTCTTCAGGTACCTGGAATTGTTTAGCCATGAAACGGCTCAACAAAATAATTTGCCGGTATGAAATCGTGCAGCCCACAAGCTACTGGGCCACACCAACTATTTTGTCGAATACATGCAAGTCATTTTTATAAAGCTGTAAATAAGCATCATAACATAATCATAACAAACATCCATACAAGGATAACAATGTCACACAGAACAAGACTGCAGAAGGTCAAGTTAAATGTTCCGGAGTAGCTTGATAGTAGTCAGATATTCACAATGGGTCTAACATGTATATAAGAGAACCTCACAATAGTGGAGGTATAGTGACCTCGTTAAACTCCTTCATGGAGTAAGATGGTCGGGTATGATAAACCCTTAGACGAGATGGGACTCTCGTACGAGTTGGTGGGTAATTAGTCCCTAGAAGCTAACGTAGTTAACTCCTGTACTATAGAAAGGTGGGAATCGAACCCTCGAGAGGAATAAAGTCTTCCTCCCCACTTGAATTGTTGGGAATTGAACCCTCGAGAGGAATGAAGTCTTCCTCCCCACTTGAACTGTTGGGAATCGAACCCTCGAGAGGAATAAAGTCTTCCTCCCCACTTGTACTGTTCCGTCGCGACGTAATTTGTATGGAGTCGACCTGTGACAGGTACAACTCCGGTAGCATGCATGGCCAGCTCCAACTGGGCTCCTCGTTCTCGTAGTATAGAATTGTTAAATGTCACTCAAGGACGATAATCAAGAACACAATGTGTATTGTTGGTTGTCACATTTAGGACAACGACGTTTGTTATAACGTGAAGTTAGTGAGAAACTTGAGTACAAGTTCACGGTATAATAAAGCGCAGGTATTTAATCCACTGGTAATGTAGTGTTGTATGCGTGGGACATACACGTTACAGTTAGCAACATCACGCACAATAATAACCCACAGTGCACAAGAGTAATACAACATTTTACAACAATTATCTTGGTCGTTATTTCAAACAACAGATAGCACACAAGCCGGTGTAATCCGGTAGAAAGCAGACTGCAAGAATTCCAAACCGTTCACCGTAGACTGTACTTGTTTAGTTCCCGGTCAACGTCTAGTCAAACAATGTCCTAGAATAAGATTAATCTGAGAGTGTTAATTTATGTAACTCTCGTATAATAATTTTATTGATTCATGAAACGATTTCATATTCGTTATTTCATGTGAGGTTTATTTTCTTTATACTAGGTAGTTTCTTTAACCTCCTTTCCTTATTATTATTTAAGGTATTTATATATTTCCAAAACATGTGGTCCTAATTTATAAGACTTATATTGTGTGGTAATTTCTTTTAATTACCTCATGATTGGATGTATAACTTATTTGTTATTTCCTTTGACTTATCTTTAAATCCTTTAATGTATATAAGTGTATATTCATGTACCATTTGTTACATGTTTTACCATTGTCCAAATGACATAGTAATTTATAATTTTATCAAGACATTTATTGGTCACATGTTTAGTTAATCCTCCACTCAGCTTTATTTTAAAAAACACTATAACTCCAAATATTATTTGGTGTTTCCACATTAAATTCCTTTTATTCATTTCCTTTTGATTTACTTAAAATCTAAAATATATATTTCATACACATGTATTATTTATGATACTCTATATATAATTGTCTAATGACATAACCACTAATTAATAAATCTTCAAACTATATTTACATGCCACACATGGACATATTATACCCATATCTTTTATTATTCACAAACTAACCCCAACAAATATTATTTCTTTACAAATGAATTACTTGTACTTGTAGATCATATAGTTTTAATTTCATAAATCCTTAAATCATAATTTCCTTTTCTATATTTCCTAAATATCCATATAGGACCTACAAATATTTTTATTCCCATAAATACAACATACCTTTCGGTTATCTTATTATAACCACATTTATTTCTTAAACTTTACATTATACTCCAAATATACATTATAATACATAGTTTTATTTTCTTAATTAATTAATTCACAAAAAAACCACTATAAATTTAGTAATTATTATTTGAACACCATAACTTTAATAAATCACCAATTAGCCACATTCATTTTCGGCTTTGCCATATTTTTCATATAATTACATTTCAACTCTAATCTCATTATATTATATAGTTTTAATTCCTTATTTAATTATATTACAAGACCACCATTAATATTTTGGTATATGACTTTTGAACATTATAACTTTTCAAAAATTACAATTTGGCCCCTCAAACTTTCGGCCTTAATATAATATCTTCAATAATTACAATTTAACCACAAAATCTTATAACCTTTACATAATGTCTTATAAACTATAGTTTCAATTTTTGTTCTTCTTAATTGCTGAATATATACATATAAATTCTTAAATTACAAACTAGCCCAAAGTAATTCGGCTTTGGTCATGTACTTTCCATTAATTACATTTTCACCCCAAAACTTTATAATAGTTATTAATAACTTATAAACTATAGTTTAAATATTTAATTCCTCAAAATTTCGAAAGTGAACTTCATGATTCTCTTAATTATGAATTCGCCCCGTATTAAATTCCAAACTTTCATAATGACTTTCATAAATTACATAATAGCCCAAAACTTTATAAATTGTTATTTTAACACTTGTTTAAATTATCTAAAATTCATAAACTTAATTCCTAATCTTATATTATATCATATTTATCCCAAGGGCACCCTTAATTCTAGGTTTTTATAGTATATGCACCAAACTTTATAAAAATTACATTTTAGCCACATAACTTAATTAATTAGCCATTTAAGCACTAATAAAATATTTTTAACTCTCCAAACTTTATAATATAAGTTTATATACTTAAGTAGGTCATTAATACCTATTTATCACTTAGACCATTCGGCCATAATTAATTAGTGACCATATAGTATATAAAAGTGGATTTATATGTCAAAATAATTATACATAAATTCATAGGAGTTGTATAACTCATGTAAAAATTATTGTAATGTCTTATATTGATTCTTAGCTCAAAATAGAACATTTTTACCCTTGGTAATTTGGTTTGAATTTGTACGTAACTGAAATACCCCGTAATTAAAAATAGTGATTAATTAGGCTAATGAATAATTTAGAGTCTTAATTAAGTGTAAATAATCATGAGGGAACAAATCCCGAAGAAAACGGATCCTTAAAATGGATTAAAATCACTAACGAACCTTAAAGCGCGTTTTTCGAGGTAACCGGGAAAACGTGTCTTTAAGCGGGTCAAATAGACTCGTAACAGTTTTGGTCAACTAAATAATCATTAATAAATATTAGTGAAGCTTTAGGACCAATAAAATCAATAAAACGAGAGATTAGTAAAAACTGTCAAAAACGGGAAGTTGTGGGGTAGAAATATAAATAACACAAACTTAGGTGTCCAACTTTGTAAATAAAATTTTAAGACCCTCATGGTCTGTGTGGGCTGTCCGATTTTGGCCCCTCCTCACACTCTCTCTTTACTCTCCTTTTACTCACAAACAAACAAAATAATAAAGTAACCTTACTTTTATTACTCACAATTCTCTCTCTCCCACACTCATCCTCTCTCTCACGTGAACACACCCCTCTTCCTCCTCTCTTTTCTTTCTTCTTCAACCCAGCCGATTTCCATGGAGTTTTGAAGACCCCCTCACAAAACTACCACTTCTCTCCTTTGTAACTCCCCCAAAACCCTTCCAAAAATTATAAAAATACCACCATTGGAATCCTCTCCTCAAGAGCAACATTTCCTCTTTTCAAAATCCGAAAAAGAGCACTTTCGATTTTATGGGTATATCCCATTTGGAGCTTCAACACCACCATTAGAAGGCTCTCCTTCTCCTTGTTCTATTAAGGTAAAAACATCTTCAAAAACTCCATCTTTTTCTAGCCTCAAAGGCAAAACGAATTAGAGCTAAACCCTTGTTTGGTTCCCTTGTACTCTAGCCGATTTTGGCTTTGTTGGAGGAGAGGAAAGCTTGTTCTTGAACCATTCCAAACAGCACTTAAACCCTTGCAAGGTAAGGAAACTCCTAAACCCTAGAATGTACATTAAAGGCTTAAATGAGAATTAGTGGTTGTTCTAGTATTGAAGCATGTATATAAATGTTGGTAGTGTTAGAGGAATTGGGATTACAAATCGGGAGAGAGAAGGAAAGAGGAAGAAGCAAGAGGAACAAGAAAACTAGAAGTGAAACAAGGTAAGAATACTCTTTGTATAACTTGGTATATATATGTATGTAACAGTTTTTGGTAGTTGAAATGAGTAATGGAAATGGTAATGTATTAGTAGAGTAATGTATAAGAGGATATAAGTATTTTGAAGCTCTAAATGACATGTTAAAACTTGTTAAAACAGATTGGGAAAGATGTGTTTGAGTGCAGGAATTTTTATGAGTGTTTTAGTATTGGTATTGTATATGGGAGCTAGCATATTGTTGTTGTGTATAAACAGGTGAGATGTTGATAATAATGTGAGCAAAACAATGTGGTGAGTGTATAAAAATACAAGGGAGACTATGGCAAAATTTATCTAGGATTAGAACACTTAGTGAAATAGAAACTGGGTGAGAGATGTAAGTTGTAACAGATTTTGAGATAGGTAGATAGAGGGAAGATGGGGAGAGATGGTTAATGTAGTTGTAATGTATTAGGGGTGTTAGAAATGACATTAGAAGAGGGAGTTGTAGTTGGGGTGTAACACCCCAACTACTAACAACACACTTAACAACACTTTGCAGCGGAAATCACAACTCACCACATAACTTAAACTCCTTGGTGTTACACGCCTTTAGCCACCTACGTGGCTAACAAGGCTAACATACATACATCGTACCGGTCTGATGGACTAAACTCCCGAGCAACTACACATAAATCCCGTTCCATGTCCAACAATCATTATACACTTACATTACAGCTGTACCGAGTAATTACCAACTAACGCCGATACATTTTCGGTCTTACTACACCTATAATACATCCACAATTCTCATGACTACCACATACAAACACTACCCCATCCTACTCTCGAACGGCTTCCAGTTCCTTGTACCTGAAAAGTATGGGAGCCCCCAAAGGGGGTCAGCACCTTTGCTGGTATGGTAATCCCGCAGCCCGCATGCTACCGGGCCACGCACAACTATTTGTCGTCTTAACATGCGGTTGATTTATTTCAAACACGCACAAACTCACACACATATCATGCTTATAAGCAAACATCCATTAATAGAATACAACACAAGGTTAGCACACTCGACATAAAACACACTTCACTTTATAACATACACAACTTAATTTCACTCTTCTTAGAGTACATAAACTTCACTTAGGGAGTGCCGGAGTGATATAAGCCCGAGCACAACATACATACATTTCCTTTACTTGAGTGGCGGCCTCATATAGGACCGGTCACAACATACATAATTTCCCCTAACTCCAATAGTGATGAGGTAGGTAAGCCTTGGTTAAGCTTGTGGGTGGTTGTAATTCCAGGAGGAAGAACAACCGTAACATAACAAAGAGGGAGTCGAAGCAAACTTAGGCATCGACACCCTACCAACATTATACATAATTTCCCTCCTAGCCCGATGTGGAGGTCGGGTAGGTAAGCTTTGGCTAAGCTAGTGGGAGGTCGAAATCCAATGAAGGAAAACAACCCTTAACATAACAGGATGGGAGTTAATTCACATATATGTATTAACTCCCAAACAACACGCGCGACCGGCACACACCGGATTCCTCTCCATACATAACATATACTTATTAGTTAGAGGTTCCCTTATGGAACTTATCACATACATACATCGCATAGTGTTACTAACTCGGTTAGACACATAAGGGAAGTGATATCCCTCTTTAACAACCATGGATAACTGTATCCGATAACAAACAACAACATACCAAACATGTCGCATACATCACGCATAATCACAACACACACTAACGCACGGATAGCCGTAGTTAGAACGTGCCCATGGGTTGGGACGTTTATTCCGAATACCGATCTCTTATGTGAACCTAAGGTCGGTTAACTACTATTTAACACACAACTGAGGTTAAGCGGTATCGGAATTAATTACGCCACAATAATGAATTGCTGTAAACTCATTTCATGTTTTATCTTGCAAGGTGGCAAACACACAGAAAAACACATTGGCATACAAGCCGGTGTAATCCGGTAGGACACAGGTTGCAAGAAAACCATACCTGTCACCGTAGGGAATTACTTTACCGGGTGTTCTCACGCTCCTTGGTTCACACTTGTTCCTCATGTCTTACTCTTGAACCACTATTTACATGTCAAATGGTTCAATTAACATTAAGGTGTTACGGTAGGTACATAATTGCTATTCCTGTACTTACCCCGTTATCCCGTTATTTCGGTTTAACCTTGTGTACTTAAACTCACAACTTTCCCAATCACTTCCAACACTTGTTTATACTTTTAGGACCTTTAAAAGTCACCAAACAAGGCCTTAACAACATCCAAAAACCATTACCCATCAATCCCCCACCTTTAGAACACTTTAAAACACATTTAGGGCCATTTTTGTCTGGTCCGGACTTGGTCCGGACCCAAGGTCCCGGACCACCTCTGTAATGCACTCTCGGCTCATTTTTGACATTGGTCCTGGACTTGGTCCTGGACTTAAGTCCCGGACCAATTCCTGCATTCACTCTCGGCATGTTTTTGATGCGGTCCGGGACTTGGTACATATCCTAGGTCCCGGACCCTGCTAAAAACTGCTACAAGGTCATTTTTCAACCCCAAATCAACCCTTAAATCATCCTCAAACTTTCCCTAATCTTTCCACAAGTTTTCTACATAATTAATCACCTCAAAACATGCTCTAAACCTCTCCAAATCTTTGGTTTAATCCACCACCCAATTCTTGCTCAAATTCAACAATTCGTTTTCTCACATTTTTGCATTTTGCACTCTTTTGCATTTCTAACTTCTTATTGTTAGTTTTTACATCCTTCCAACTCACCAAATGCATCAATGACCATTACACATCATTCCTAGACAATTGCACATCTAAACCCAAGTTCACTCCTTGTTTCACAAGTTATAAACACCAATTCTTTTTCTTTGGAATTCTAAGTTCCTATCACCATTATGCTACAGATTTTGTACCCTTCCAATATCATTCTCCTCCTACCATTACAAGGTCATCAAGTATCTCAACTCAGCCACATACACACCTTGCTCCTCCAGTTCACCAAGTCACCTTAAAACACTTATTTTCTATCGAAATTTCGCCATAACCTCCCCATAACTTAACATCTCCAAAATCACCATCCTCCTCAATTTTCATTCCTAATCTAGCCACACCCTTGAAGGGTCCTACCAGCACACCATATCAATCCAAATTCAACAATATCACAATCTAGCTCCAAAACTCAACGAACCACAATATAACCACAACTCAAATCATTTGGCTCCAAGGCCCTCAATTCAAACCAACATTTCACAAAATCCAACTAACCACAATCAAGCACTTTTTGCTCCAGATTTTATTTCATCTTTTATTTTTCCCAAACCCACTCCTAAAACAAATAATATAGGCATTTAAGGTAGATTCCTTACCTTAATCCACAAGTTTCACATTAATTCTCCTCTTGCTCCTCATCTCCTCAAAATCGGTCAAGAGGGAATGGAGTTTCAAAACTCCATCCCAACATCCAAGAACATAAAACACACAATTAATTATCTAAACCCTTGGAATATTTCAATTCAATCAAAGGGCTAGAACACAAAGTTAGGGTTTACCTTTGTGAAGCTTTCAAGAGGGGTTTTCACCCTTGAATCAAGAGGGGAACTTCTCCACCATTGGGGGTTGTAATGAAGCTCAAAATCAAGGAAAAAACAAGGTGTAGAGAGAGCCAAAATCGGCTACCAAGGAGAAAGAGCAAACGTGAGTCTTTCAATGAAATTTTTACCTTAGAAGGAAGAGGAGACTCCTAGCTTCTCATTGGTGCCATTTTCTCCTCAAATGGTGAAAACCCATGGAGGTCAACTTCATCCTTTTGGAATTTTGAAAAGAGAGGATGATAGAGGAGGATGAGAGGAAGAAGAGTATGTAATTATTTTTGTGATTGGAGCTCAAATGGAGCTTGGGGATGAAGAAGAATGGAGGAAGCCATTGTTGGCTTGGTTGGGAAGTTCCATCGGCAGGGAGGAGGAGGGAGACCGGCTGGGAGAGAAGAGAGGAAAGAGAGGAAGAGAGAGAGGGGAAAAAGGAAATAAGGAAAGAGAGAGAGAGTGAGGGGTATTTGTGCCCTTTGTTATTGGCTCTCTCTTGACTTAATTAATTAGTTAACTAGTCACATGTGAGTGGGCTGTATACATAAATAAAAACCGGCCCACTAATGTATACATGCTGGAGCGTTTTTCGTCTTTTAACAGAAACGCTCGTTTATTCCCGGTTTAGCACTGTTCACTAACCGGGACCGTTTTCCGGAATTTCTCATCCCTTTAATTTTTTGTGGTTATTAAACTCCCATAAATGTTTAATTATTGTTATAAAATCAACTATTATTTTTACGGGGTCGTTTAACTGTTTAAAGTCACGTTTTCGGGTTTTCTCGAAAAACGCGCTTTAGACTCCGTTAGCGTTTTAACGTCTTGTTTGGATCCGTTTTCTTCCGGAATTTTCCCACGTTATTAGTGTGTAATTAAGGTATAAAAATATATTTATAACCCTAATGAAGGTTATGTACCTCCCAAAATAATTAGATACGTATTTTCACGTTTTGTGACTTTTACGCAACTTCTTTTTCTTTTTGGTTTTCATTTCTTCACCAATAATCTTAAAGACTTAATTAGCCTTAGAAAATTATAATTATACATTTAATTAACACATTAAGGTTTGGGGTATTTCAATCTACCCCCCTTAAAAGAACTTCGTCCTCGAAGTTCACACTTCCCACACATCATTGGTTAGAATACGGGGATTACTTGCAACATACAACTTCTATAACAACACACTTTACGTCACAACCTCGGACTCGATGGTCCGGGTAACACATCCATACATGCATAACATACTTACATAGTATCCTCGGACTTAATGGTCCGGGTACCTTAACAACATTATACATACATAACAACCCTTAGACTCTTAGGTCTGGGTACATACCTCCTTTAGACACATAGGTCTTGATGACACAACACTTTCGGAATTCAATCACATTAGGACTCGAGGTCCAAAATAATAATTATCACATACCACACAACATGTCTTAGCATGTATATCAACCAGAAATTCCTTTTCCATCTCTTCATGAGTTCGAGACCCATGTCGAGTACATATACACTGTGATCCCGCAGAGCCGGTCGCGATGGACACTCTGGTCCCCGTTCCTTTGGGAGATCAAAACAATTGCGTACATCTTTAAAATATACTTCTCATGTCACCGGTCCTAAGACAAAGGCTCATACGTCCTCAGCTCGTGAGCAAGTAGTAGGAAAATACCCTCTATGAGGTTAAGTATAATGAAATCCTTTATTGGAAGGATACAAGTTGAAAATCCTCTACGAGGTCACATAAAGGTAGTCCTTCCTTTGAAAATACCACTTAAGAATCTTAAAATATTTATTGAAGTATTGAAAATACCAATTGAAAATTTGAAACCCAATTTAAAATTCTTTTGAAAACTCAATACAACTCCAAGTCCAATTAATGCTAATTGCATCTTATTCCTGATGTGATTATTTATGACCACTTATAGGGAGTTTCTAGAATCATCCAACACTAATGTGATCAGCATCAGTGTTGAACTATCTTTCCACTCCAATTTGTGTTCGGCTTCCCTTGATCTCATGATAATCAAGTTTCACCTCCCACTTCAATTTCAACCAACAACTAATTCAAGCATATACCATTTTCTATCTTTTAATCCATCTAGTCATAATCATACATCTCCAAGGGATAGAACTCCGTCTATCGATCATCATCCAAATTCAACTTAATCCAGTCACCTAGGGAATCTTATTCTCACTAGGTTCTATGTCGGTGTCATACCTCTTCATAAATCACAACACTGTATATATATATATACTTTTATCAAAATACGATACACGGTTTTACATTTAGTATTATATGAACATATATAGTCGGGGTTTTAGTTCCCGGGAGTTTCTTTACCCCCTATACTTATACTTTCACACATCTCTTACAAAATAACACACTTATCACAATGGTATTCGCATCTTCAGTGCGCAATTACCATAATTAACCATGAATGAATGCGTATGTTTATGTACACACGCACCAATCATCAAAACAAATCATTTTGTGCTATGCACACTACAGTTCACGTACACTTGTACGGTAAAACACACTAAGGTTTGCGCTCTACCCCCCTTAAAAGGGATTACGCCCACGTAATCAATTACTTAATCACTGGTTTATAACGTTCTACCGTCGTGAAGTGTTTTCTCCACGCGTTTATTACACAATGTGTTCTGGTTTGAGGATCTTAGCCATATTGGCGGTTTAGTCCCTAACCAAGAATTCTCCTTAGAGTTTATTTTCATAACTGGTTTCGATTCTGGCCTGTGAAACTTTTAGGCATCATATTAGCCATTCACTCATGTTCACAACGCACATCACACTTGAATCGTTGGCTCACTAGTTTCTGCTGCGCAACTCTTGATAATTAGAGCTTAGTTTGCCCATATATTATCTTACTGTATTGTACATCCCCGATTATCACCTTTATCTTGGTAACAACGGTTTCTCAACCGACGCGTGGTATCACTTACCATGAGCGAATTCGGTGAGTTACAAACTTTCCATTCATTTCCATGATAATTATGTATTCCAATGATTTACTGGTTTCTTCCGACTTACTGTCGGTTAAGTTTGAGCTACTACCTTTTGTGTAGTACTCTGTCGGTTATTCCAACACTTGAGGTATGTTCCATACCGATATTCAACAATCGTGCTACTGTAGTCACTTATGTCAACCAAGTACCCTTTGATTGGTACTACCGTGCTTCTCTTATGCATCGGTTTTATCACACCATAATTCTTGTCCTTCTATCACATTTAACATTTTCAGACTTCCTAGCTATCTCACTTGATCATTACCGCGCAAGCGCAATACCAAAACACTCAGTCATACAGAGTGCAGAGGCGTAAACTCTTGACAGTAAGTCTCTTATTAGCAATAGGAGCTCACACTGTTTTCCTTATCACATAGTACTGACTACTGGCTCATTGCCCAGTCTGTTTGTTATCACTTACCTTGTATGCCCATTGAGTTTCACTCATAATCTGTCTTATTTGCCACATTATTAATTAACAACACTTATGCAACGGTCGCTTACTGCGCACCGTGCTCTTACTCATTGTATAACATTAACTTATACTGCATCCGCTATTATATTAGCTTTCGCCATTACACTGTGTTTCGCCACTTGTTTGGCTGATTGCTTAGGACGCTATTCTTCGCACTCTTATGCTCCTTAGCGTTGTTCATTTCGCACTTAGTATCCCACGCCTATGGTGGGTCTCTACAACTAGTATAAACACTTCTTTTCGATTTATTCCTACTCACATCATTCTTGGGTAATAACAACATGGTCAACCCTTAACATATTCCCTGAACTCTGTTCACATAACTACCGCTGTTGCGGTCTCACATATCAAGAGGTATCCCCACACTTTAATCAGTGGTTCGTTATCCGCTTACCTACTTATATAACATAAACTTCCATAATCAATAAATTTTCCTTAACACATTTTACTTGTGGCTTATAAGCCCTATTGCCTCGAGCTCTGCTCATTGTAGGCTGTTCACACACATTTACTTCTCCGTACATATTACACGGTTTATAGATTGTATTGGGCTCCATGATTTATTCCTTTCATGGGATGCCCCTTCAAGGATGTCAGACTTTCTCTTGACGTCTTATGCACAAACTGGGTGTTAGTCTCAACCCTTGCATTTCTGCCACGTTATTCGTTCAACCATTGTTGACCCAAACACCCTTTTATGGATAGTTCCTCGGTGTTACTAGGTCATGCCATTATATCCGGCTCGCACTTATGAGTACGTTTCATTAGCTACATCGCCCTGCGTTCTTGGCTGGGTTAAATATCCTCTTTAGTGAGATTGATATCCCTTGTGATCATCTCGGGAGTTCATCCCGATCATTGCACATTAACGTATCCATAGTAGGCATCTGCCTCCATATGTAGGCTGGGTACTTACTCCAGCTATTGTGTTCATCCGTCCAGATCCTTGAGACATATGCTATGTCTTTACTTACTAACTTGTGCACTTTGCACTTGTTCACCTTAACCATTCCTTAAAATAACTTACTAATTCCTTTAGTCTTCCTTAACTTGACTGGGTTCCTTTACTTCAACCATTTGATGTAATTTATTACTCTTGCTTGACTTTTACTTCGGACCGTAGTATGGAGTCGACTACTTCCCGTGTTCCAGACTCCACTCATATACATACGTGGGGTATCCTACTGATACATTGCTACTACCCGACTACCCATAAGAGGTTGTCAGGCCCACAAGCTCCTAACGGAGTGCGGTCGTCCCACATTACTGTTGGTACACTCGTAGTGTCCGTCACACGCCTAGGTGAAGTATTCTGTTGTCAACTCCTCTTATATTATCCTGTGATAATATGCATTTCGTGCTTCCCGAACTTAATCAAGGGAAGTGTATCCACTGTTGTATTATTATGAACTCACTCCATTCCCTCGGGTTGTTACCCTTGGGTTTACTGGTTTCCATTCGGTTATTTAAAAGTAACTGGGTAAAACTTACCTACCATGTGGCACTGAGGACCGTGTAGGTCTTCTGGTTTAGTTTAAAGAAAAGAAGAATTGAAATAAGATGGGTTTGAAGGAAAATTTGGTATTGAAAAGAGTTTGAAAATAATTTAGGTTGAAGAAAAATTTTCGTGGTTTTACAACATTTCAAGCCTTATCCAAGTCTAGCTTCTTGCTGACTGGTGTATTTCCAATTACAGAGGTCAGGCTGCTAAGCCCTTCCACAGTTATTATAATCCCACTTAACTTCATGGTACTTTACTAAGTACCGGTAGTTTTTAAAATTTCCCGTACAACCTTGTTGTAGCAGCACTTGCCATGGCAAGTGCGCCATGCTAACTGGTTATCGGTTCAATACACACTGGTTGCGGCATTGTTTACTTCCGCACCAACATCATGGCCTTGCTGGCCCTTACTTGATCTTACAGTCCTAACAACAATCTTCTGGTACTTCTCACTGTCTTCATGTGATAACCATAACTAGGGCGTTTCCCATTCTGGGAGACCCCTTTTCCTTAGTTTTGTATCCTCCTCGTACTGTGTTGTAGTTCCTTAATCGGTTGGTATACCGTTGGTGTATTAGTTAACATTTGTAGTCCCGTAGACACTCGTCTCGGGTTCTACTACTTCACTTCTTGCCTGTTGCACGCGGGTTGTCCTCGACTGCTCCGCATGTCGACCCAGGGTGCTGGAAATTCCATTCTCTTATGCATAAGATTCTTCACTTTTCGCTAACAAGAGCGGTTAATATTGTTCAAATGGAACTTCTTCGGGGTTCACGCCCTTCGGAATCTGCCGAGTGACAGGTTCTCCGTACTTATAAGGATACTTAATAACAGCCAGATCGGGTATTCCCGGTAAGAGAGGACTTTCATCTCTCTGGCGTTCTTTCCGAGTTATAAATAGGGTTTGTGGAGGGCGGGATGGATATCGTAGGTATCCAGTACACACTGGTGTTCCCTAACTAGCGTACTTCTCACGCTATCACTCAACCCTTAACCCAAAGTACTAAACTCTTAACTCGGTACTTCCTAAGCTCGGTAACTCAGTCATCAGAGCGATACTTCGCTCTGATACCACTTTTTGTAACACCCCAACTACTAACAACACACTTAACAACACTTTGCAGCGGAAATCACAACTCACCGCATAACTTAAACTCCTTGGTGTTACACGCCGTTAGCCACCTACGTGGCTAACAAGGCTAACATACATCGTACCGGTCTGATGGACTAAACTCCCGAGCAACTACACATAAATCCCGTTCCATGTCCAACAATCATTATACACTTACATTACAGCTGTACCGAGTATTACCAACTAACGCCGATACATTTTCGGTCTTACTACACCTATAATACATCCACAATTCTCATGACTACCACATACAAACACTACCCCGTCTACTCTCGAACGGCTTCCAGTTCCTTGTACCTGAAAAGTATGGGAGCCCCCAAAGGGGGTCAGCACCTTTGCTGGTATGGTAATCCCGCAGCCCGCATGCTACCGGGCCACGCACAACTATTTGTCGTCTTAGCATGCGGTTGATTTATTTCAAACACGCACAAACTCACACACATATCATGCTTATAAGCAAACATCCATTAATAGAATACACACAAGGTTAGCACACTCGACATAACAACACACTTCACTTTATAACATACACAACTTAATTTCACTCTTCTTAGAGTACATAAACTTCACTTAGGGAGTGCCGGTGATATAAGCCCGAGCACAACATACATACATTTCCTTTACTTGAGTGGCGGCCTCATATAGGACCGGTCACAACATACATAATTTCCCCCTAACTCCAATAGTGATGAGGTAGGTAAGCCTTGGTTAAGCTTGTGGGTGGTTGTAATTCCAGGAGGAAGAACAACCGTAACATAACAAAGAGGGAGTCGAAGCAAACTTAGGCATCGACACCCTACCAACATTATACATAATTTCCCTCCTAGCCCGATGTGGAGGTCAGGTAGGTAAGCTTTGGCTAAGCTAGTGGGAGGTCGAAATCCAATGAAGGAAAACAACCCTTAACATAACAGGATGGGAGTTAATTCACATATATGTATTAACTCCCAAACAACACGCGCGACCGGCACCACCGGATTCCTCTCCATACATAACATATACTTATTAGTTAGAGGTTCCCTTATGGAACTTATCACATACATACATCGCATAGTGTTACTAACTCGGTTAGACACATAAGGGAAGTGATATCCCTCTTTAACAACCATGGATAACTGTATCCGATAACAAACAACAACATACCAAACATGTCGCATACATCACGCATAATCACACACACACTAACGCACGGATAGCCGTAGTTAGAACGTGCCCATGGGTTGGGACGTTTATTCCGAATACCGATCTCTTATGTGAACCTAAGGTCGGTTAACTACTATTTAACACACAACTGAGGTTAAGCGGTATCGGAATTAATTACGCCACAATAATGAATTGCTGTAAACTCATTTCATGTTTTATCTTGCAAGGTGGCAAACACACAGAAAAACACATTGGCATACAAGCCGGTGTAATCTGGTAGGACACAGGTTGCAAGAAAACCATACCTGTCACCGTAGGGAATTACTTTACCGGGTGTTCTCACGCTCCTTGGTTCACACTTGTTCCTCATGTCTTACTCTTGAACCACTATTTACATGTCAAATGGTTCAATTAACATTAAGGTGTTACGGTAGGTACATAATTGCTATTCCCGTACTTACCCCGTTATCCCGTTATTTCGGTTTAACCTTGTGTACTTAAACTCACAACTTTCCCAATCACTTCCAACACTTGTTTATACTTATTAGGACCTTTAAAAGTCACCAAACAAGGCCTTAACAACATCCAAAACCATTACCCATCAATCCCCCACCTTTAGAACACTTTAAAACACATTTTAGGCCATTTTTGGTCTGGTCCGGGACTTGGTCCGGACCCAAGGTCCCGGACCACCTCTGTAATGCACTCTTGGCTCATTTTTGACATTGGTCCTGGACTTAAGTCCCGGACCAATTCCTGCATTCACTCTCGGCATGTTTTTTGATGCGGTCCGGGACTTGGTACATATCCTAGGTCCCGGACCCTGCTAAAAACTGCTACAAAGGTCATTTTTCAACCCCAAATCAACCCTTAAATCATCCTCAAACTTTCCCTAATCTTTCCACAAGTTTTCTACATAATTAATCACCTCAAAACATGCTCTAAACCTCTCCAAATCTTTGGTTTAATCCACCACCCAATTCTTGCTCAAATTCAACAATTCGTTTTCTCACATTTTGCATTTTGCACTCTTTTGCATTTCTAACTTCTTATTGTTAGTTTTTACATCCTTCCAAACTCACCAAATGCATCAATGGCCATTACACATCATCCCTAGACAATTGCATCCTCTGAACCCAAGTTCACTCCTTGTTTCACAAGTTATAAACACCAATTCTTTTCTTTGGAATTCTAAGTTCCTATCACCATTATGCTACAGATTTTGTACCCTTCCAATATCATTCTCCTCCTACCATTACAAGGTCATCAAGTATCTCAACTCAGCCACATACACACCTTGCTCCTCCAGTTCACCAAGTCACCTTAAAACACTTATTTTCTATCAAAATTTCGCCATAACCTCCCCATAAACTTAACATCTCCAAAATCACCATCCTCCTCAATTTTCATTCCTAATCTAGCCACACCCTTGAAGGGTCCTACCAGCACACCATATCAATCCAAATTCAACAATATCACAATCTAGCTCCAAAACTCAACGAACCACAATATAACCACAACTCAAATCATTTGGCTCCAAGGCCCTCAATTCAAACCAACATTTCACAAAATCCAACTAACCACAATCAAGCACATTTTTGCTCCAGATTTTATTTCATCTTTTATTTTCCCAAACCCACTCCTAAAACAAATAATATAGGCATTTAAGGTAGATTCCTTACCTTAATCCACAAGTTTCACATTAATTCTCCTCTTGCTCCTCATCTCCTCAAAATCGGTCAAGAGGGAATGGAGTTTCAAAACTCCATCCCAACATCCAAGAACATAAAACACACTCAATTAATTATCTAAACCCTTGGAATATTTCAATTCAATCAAAGGGCTAGAACACAAAGTTAGGGTTTACCTTTGTGAAGCTTTCAAGAGGGGTTTTCACCCTTGAATCAAGAGGGGAACTTCTCCACATTGGAGGGTTGTAATGAAGCTCAAAATCAAGAAGAAAAACAAGGTATAGAGAGAGCCAAAATCGGCTACCAAGGGAGAAAGAGCAAACGTGAGTCTTTCAATGAAATTTTTACCTTAGAAGGAAGAGGAGACTCCTAGCTTCTCATTGGTGCCATTTTCTCCTCAAATGGTGAAAACCCATGGAGGTCAACTTCATCCTTTTGGAATTTTGAAAAGAGAGGATGATAGAGGAGGATGAGAGGAAGAAGAGTATGTAATTATTTTTGTGATTGGAGCTCAAATGAAGCTTGGGATGAAGAAGAATGGAGGAAGCCATTGTTGGCTTGGTTGGGAAGTTCCATCGGCAGGGAGAGAGGAGGGAGACCGGCTGGGAGAGAAGAGAGGAAAGAGAGGAAGAGAGAGAGGGGAAAAGGAAATAAGGAAAGAGAGAGAGAGAGTGAGGGGTATTTGTGCCCTTTGTTATTGACTCTCTCTTGACTTAATTAATTAGTTAACTAGTCACATGTGAGTGGGCTGTATACATAAATAAAAACCGGCCCACTAATGTATACATGCTGGAGCGTTTTTCGTCTTTTAACAGAAACGCTCGTTTATTTACCCGGTTTAAGCACTGTTCACTAACCGGGACCGTTTTTCGGAATTTTCTCATCCCTTTAATTTTTTGTGGTTATTAAACTCCCATAAATGTTTAATTATTGTTATAAAATCAACTATTATTTTTACGGGGTCGTTAACTGTTTAAAGTCACATTTTCGGGTTTTCTCGAAAAACGCGCTTTAGACTCTGTTAGCGTTTTAACGTCTTGTTTGGATCCGTTTTCTTCCGGAATTTTTCCCAACGTTATTAGTGTGTAATTAAGGTATAAAAATATATTTATAACCCTAATGAAGGTTATGTACCTCCCAAATAATTAGATACGTATTTTCACGTTTTGTGACTTTTACGCAACTTCTTTTTCTTTTTGGTTTTCATTTCTTCACCAATAATCTTAAAGACTTAATTATCCTTAGAAATTATAATTATACATTATACATTTAATTAACACATTAAGGTTTGGGGTATTTCATGGGAGTGTAAGAGTTAAAATCTGTAGCATACTGCAACTAGAGAAGAACCTAGTGTGAGTGTTGTATGAAAGTTGGAAAATTATGTGAGTGAATGAGTATAGAATTGTGTAAGGAGTTAGGAAATGAACTAGGGTGTATTAGGAGGTTTAAATGATGTTATAACATGTGGGAATAAGTGTAGGAACAATGGGGAAGTAATGGGTGAAAGAGAGGACTGAAAACAGAAATTAAAATGCAAATACTGGGTCGGACCGAACTTGCGACCGGACTTGCAAGTTCGGTCGAGCCCAGATTTACAAAGACGGGAAAGCTTCTGGAATCGACCGGACTTGCGACCGGACTTGCAAGTTCGGTCGGAGCAGAAAATTTTCCCGTCAGAAAGCTACTGGAATCGACCGGACTTGCGACCGGACTTGCAAGTTCGGTCGGACCAGAAATTTTCCCGTCTGTAACCTACTGGAATCGACCGGACTTGCGACCGGACATGCAAGTTCGGTCGAGCCAGAAAAATTCGGATGAACCTACTGGAATCGACCGGACTTGCGACCGGACATGCAAGTTCGGTCGAGCCAGAAAAATTCACCGATGAAACCTTCTGGAATGGACCGAACTTGCGACCGGACTTGCAAGTTCGGTCGGCCAGAAGGATTTCGGTAATCTGAGCTACTGGAATGGACCGGACTTGCAAGGTCGGTCGCAAGTCCGGTCCGGTCAAAAAAAAAAAAATTATTTAAATTAAAAATATATATATATATATATATACCTACATATATTATATATGTACATGTATGAAAGCATGCCAAAGTTAAGTAAGAAAGTAAAACTTAAGTAATGAAAAATAAGTAAGTAAAGTGTAGTGTAAGAATAAGGACATAGTAAGTAGGAGTTAAGTTGATGATAGGTATTAATCATTCAATTGTATGTATAATAGGACTTGATTTGTGACACCGAAGGACGTTTGGAAACACGTGCAACGGTGAACGGTATGGATTCCTCATGCCCCGTATGCTATCTTGGTTACTCTGATTTGTGTGTTGTGTGCTAATTGATCACCAAATAAGATAAATGCACGAATCGGAGTTAATATGCATACTTGTGAATATGTAGTGTTGTATGTTGTGAATATTTTCTTAAATCTTAGTTTGTATAATTCATGAAATGTGGATGATATGAATGTGTGTATGTTGAATGTATTGTGACCGATGTGTTGTTTGGACTTCTAACTTATTCCTAACAAGCTAACCATCCTAACTTAAATTGGTAATTAAATTGGAATGAGTAGAAGTCCGATATAGTTTCGGCCACGCGTGAGGATGCGGAGTCACGAGAGGTTGGCTCCAATTCCTGACTCTTAAACTGGTCCGCGGCCCAAATCCCTTAAGTGGGTAGCATCCCGGATTGGTGAGTCAAGTAAATCCCGGAGGTGGGACGGTGTAGTCCCCAGGGCCGGAGGTCCCGACGACTTAACTTGAGTATAAGTAAGTAAGTAAGAATGAGTAAGTAAAGTAAATGAAAGTAAGTAATTGTAAGTAAGAAAAGTAAGTAATGAGTAAAAGAGTAAAGCATTCCGATTAACCCGGATGCATAATTTGGCTAACCTTGTGAAGGTAAGTGAGATGTATGCTATGATATTGTTGCCTTGAATTGTGTAATGAATTG